>VZTO01021258.1:0-87704 GCA_013400615.1 Syrrhaptes paradoxus
GGAAAAAGCAGGCGATACTGTAACTACAAGTAATCTCAATGCTCAAATTAAATATTTTTTTTAGAATCTACCTTTCCTTCAGAAGGCTACTCAGCTGATCCTTTGTACAAGAAAAAGGTAAAGCTTATAAGGTGGAGCCTTTACATCAGCTCTGGCATCCCACAGGTGTGAACATAAGATTTGTTTTGAACATATGCATGACAATGAATTTACAATTTAACTCTAAAAAGGATTATCCTTCCCTGAATGTGCTGAGGCTTTCTACCTCCTTAGGTCACCAGGATGGATGTGCTTTGTATTTCACACAAATGAGGAAACAAATTACCAGTATGCTGTCAGTACCACTTCATACACAGAGAAATTTCAAAACTATGTAAAGAGGAACTAAACTCCTAAATTATTTAGGAGAAAGGCACTCCAGAATCTGGTTTAACAACAGCATCAATACTTAACAGGGTCAGGATTACCTTATCATTCTCAAAGTAACAAAGAAATCAAGTCTTAAAGAATGTTTTTGCCTTAATGCAGGCAATCAGTGGGTAATAACCAAGCAACCAGCTAATAAATGTCATGTTTATACAGCAAATATGCAAATACAAAAGGCAAGTATAGTTTGTAAGCTGGTAAAGATAGGCAAAAGATGTTTTTGAAGATGTTTCAAGAGTTTTTAACACAACATTCCATTTTACAACCTCCCAGTAAGATACTACAGTTAAAAGATGAACTATATTAGAGTGCTTTGTTTAATGCTTTTGGGGAAAATGAGGTACTATTAAAGACCAAGGACAATGTAGTCCTAAATGTGAATAAGTTATCACTTGTTTCCTTACGATAATTCATTATTTGCTATTTATGGCAAAGCAGCAGGTAGAAAAGAGTTCTGAGGTGTCCCAGCCTGATAAGCAGTCAAAAAAACCCAAAAAAATCCTCACTTACTGGGTCATTAAAGCAGTGCCCTTTAGTGCTGTTCAGTAGCATACTCAAATGTTTCCAGGAAATGGAAAGTGTGTTGAAGTTTGCCAATTTTATAAGCAGGTTTGTTAGTAAAGGTCAACAAAAGGCTAATCAGTGCTTAATTATTTTAATCTCTTCATTTAAACGGAAAACAAAGGGAGCATTTTTACCTTCTATAAAACGCTCAGTAGAGGCTCATAAAGAATTAAATCCAAAAAGTTGAGTTTACAAACTGCTACAGAGGTGATAATGAAAATGAAAGACTAGAAATGTCTTCTTTTTGCTCATTCAGATCAAGTAGCAGTAGTCTGGTGGTCGTACCAGGAGACACAAATCACAGACCAAACACCAAAACCCTTGTGTATCTATCTGTGTTGAACCCTGATGCATCCAAATGCAAGACTTTTTCACTGCAGGAAGTGATTTGGTGAAAAGATTGATTTTCCTCACAGATTTCCATCCCTAGCCACTGCAGTTTGAGTTGAAGTTGCCACGTCTAGCTCTGCTTAAACTGAGAGTGGAGTGCCTTTGTGACACCGAGATGCTACGGGGTGGAGTGTCAGTTACTATTTACCGCAATGGCTTCCTGGCATAAAATCTCACCAACGCCTGGTAGCGGGCCAGAGATTTTGCATTCTCTGCAGCTTAATAACCTAATACCATAGTTATAAAAATATGTGGATATATGTTTTTCTTGATTTCAAGATAAGCCATAACGCTCCTCTAACCTTCAGACTTTTTCAACGGGGGCGGGTAGCGGTGGTAGTGGTGTTGGGTGGTTTTGTGGTAGGTTGTTGGTTTTTTGGTTTATTTGTTTGTTTTTAATTTTACTAACAGTAGGTCAAATATAGGTTCAAACTGGAAAGAAATACTTCCAGGTTTTTTTTCCACTGAAAGTTTCCCAGTGTTTAGTTTCTAAATTAATAAAGGCAAATACAGGAAAAAAATAAAAGTGTAACTTTGTAGCTGTCTGAAACTTTAAATACTGTTCTTATCTAAAGTTCACATGCACAAGACAGATCCTATTGTATTCTCCCCTTTCTCAAGAAACTGATAGTGTTTNACCACGTTCTCCTGGTATGGTTATTTATGAGCTTGCCCAGACTTGACCTGTTCCTGCCATCCTGACACTAAACTTAAATGCTGCTTGGATGGGTCTTCTCTTATTGTTTATTCAGCTGCTCCATTAAAAATGATACCTTGATTATTTTCTTCTACAGTCTAAACCTCTCTGATTTAGATGCTTTTCTGTTTCTTCTAACTGCAGGGCGATGATGTGCTCCCTGTGTCATTATTAATGATTCAATACTGTGTCTGATTTTGCCTAAAATTCCAGTGTACCTGGGTCTCTGAACGAACGGGGAGGGGTTGTCTCTATTTTCCCTTACAAATAACAAACATCTATTCCTGTAACTCACAGTAGGCCAAAGATAATGTTTCATAAGGTAGGAAGCATATCACACAGTGTTTCTACAATACCGCTCTCTTTTTTCATATTCATCTCATGTTCAGACAAATTCAGACGAGGGCTGGCTGGGCTAAACTCCTTGGACAGGTGGGGTACAATGGACATCATAAATAGTTTTGCCTTGAGTGATTAAAAAAAGCCATAACAATACCTTCAAAAAGTCAAACAATTATTTTTTATTTTCCATCCTTATAACTTGAAAATAATTATCCAGCTTTTCATCAACGCTCTTTTTGGATTGAGATGCAGACTGGAAACTTTTGCTTCAGAGTTCACACTGCTTCTGAATTACAAGCAGTTACAGTAGATATTCTGAGCCAGTCCTGGCAGCAGTGGCAGGGAAAATACTGCAGTATTAGATTTCTAAAGCAATCAATGGGAAAGCACTGGCAGAATCTACCCTAAGGTAGTTTCCTTACCTAGCATAATAATTAAGGCTGTATTTTTAAAGCACTAAGACAGGCCAGTGTTTTCTGGAACTATAAAATGACTGCAATCAGTACACTTAATTAACCCTCTCCCATTTCCCCAAAGAATTTTTCTTCTTGTTTTTTTGCTCCATATTCTCCCCTCATTAAGTGTTGTCCTGACCTTTCAATCTGTAAAAAATCAACAAGAGGCATTTCCTTTTTTATTAAAAGATTGATTGCAGGGGGCCTGGGACCACAATGAAAAGAACAGGAGAAATCATCTGTGCTCAAAACACGTCCAGTTTGTTAGACAGCCAACAACATTTGGCCCAACAGCAATAGCACATACCTGCTTTTCAGATGCAACAAAGCAGAAAAAGCCAAAGGAACATTTAGTAAATAAATAAATTATGCTATACATCAGAAAGAAATACATGCACCATGAGAGAAAATTTTCAGTCATTCTATTTAGACGTGAACATACAGCTGGAAGAAGCTACTGGGATGAAGATTAGAGGCAGCTATTATTGCCCTACTTGAGAAGGCAGCAAAAATGTTCCAATATATAGAACTATGGAAACCAACATACCTAAAGCTGAATATGTTTTCAAAGCAACAGCACCTTGCATCTAGAGGCATACAACCTACCTGGCGTTCTGAAAATAACATAGGTGGATGAGTATTATAAAAAGAGAATCATAAATTTACCACTGTCCCCAACTCATACAAAATTAGGGCTGTTGATCTTCTAAACATTTATACAGGGACTTAACCACAAATAAGCCATTAGAAACCTGATTTGACTTTGAATCTTATTTGCGATACACTCTCGTCCTGTTTCTTCAGCCAGTCTATGCACTGTTTATGAAACCTATCTGAAAACCACCAAACCAATTTGATTATTATACTAGGCTATGACTGGCTGCTGTTGAGGGTCAGAGCACTTGAATAGCATAGTGTCAGGCCATGGTTCTGTTTTGTATTGTTATACTTCTGTTTCTGAAGGTCTAAGATATCATACACTTGTCTCTAATCATAAATAAAAAAACAAGAAAGGAAGTGGTCCATAATGTAGCTATCCTTAGTTTAATTCTTCTCATTAATCTACCTTATTGGCTGTGGCATGCACTTGTTCTACCCAGTGAAGGTCTAATAGCCCTGCTTCTTTTACCATCATCCATACACAAGCATGTCGATCAATGACAATTATTACTTAATGAACACGTAATGATGGGTAAGCCCAGGGAGAAGGGAACAAATAAATCACACATTATAGTCTTGATTGCAAGCTAGCACTGTCTCTTATCAAAGGTTTATGTTGTGCAGGTCTGTTTAGCCAACCTCCTCAGGAGTAATCACCATGATCAGCTACTTCAAAGTGCTGGAAATCTTTAATGACCTGAAGTATATTCAGCTTCCAAAGGAGATGCATACAAATCTCTCCTTAATTGAAAACCCTTCCGAGTAGTTCCTTTTAAAAAAGCTCACAGAGTTGTTTGTTTCTTTCTGATTTTTCTAAACAGTTTTGTTTTCTTCTTAAATATGAGCAAAGTTGCATTCTTATTCCAGTTTAAATAACAAAACCTTTCCAGAAGCTTTAAAGTGCAACCCACAGCGACTAAGCATTATGTTAACAGGGCTCGATGCTCAGGAAACACTGCACAGCCTAAGGAACTAGAGTGCTGTACTCATAAACCTAAGACAGCAAGGAGTCATGGTGAAGTCTGTCAGATCAGCATCATGCCAGTAAAACAGGTTTTGTGTTTTATGAAAAAGAAATTCAGTATTTGCTTTTGTGGGATGGAAATAGGCTATCACCCTTGGAAAAAGTATAAATGAATTTTTAATGCGAAACATTTTCCAGAAATAATACTTTCCAACATCAGTATCTATAGTTGACAAAATGTTTCTTCCTAAGGAAAGATCGTTCCACAGGACAGTTTCCGTACAGTTCTCTGTATTTTTTGTGTTAGCAATCCTTGATTTGCAAGATGGCCTTTCTAAAAATGCATAAGGATGCTCAGTTCTATTTAACACACAGTTTAGCATCTTTCTAAAAAACAATATGCAGAAGAGTATAAAGCTTATAGAAACTCCCTGTGCAAATTTTAACAGGAAGAATCTAGCAAAAAAGGCAGGAAAAGGGTTTTTTCCTCATGTAAGGAAGACATTTTCTGTGTTATGGATTCATTTGTTTACCTTCAACCTTGAAACAAATATTTACACAAAATATAAGAGAACATTTTGACTATCTAAAGTTTCTTTCTAATCCGATGAACCATTTGCCAAGCATAAAGGACTGTTAGACATTCAAATAACAGGTTATCTGTAAAGCACTGGAAAAAAAAACCACTTTGTGTTTTCAAACATATCATTAAAGGAACAGCTTCTCAGGAGGGGGCAGCGGGGGGGGGGAGGGGAAGAAACTAAAAGAAAACTTCCCAGATTTCAAAAGCTTTTCGCCTTTAAAAAAGCAAGGAGAGGGAAAAAAAAAAAAAAGAAAGAAAAAGAACTGTTTCAAGTCAAAGCAGGTAACTGTTCTAGGGCAACACTGGAAAATAATTTAAATACTTAATCATAATTCCTATCAACAGAAAAACTCATATTAACTCTTATCTCCTAGAATAGCTTGTCAAACATGAAAAGGCTCATTGATGAAACAGCCTGTATCTGAGTAAGAATCATAAGCAGAAACAGACTTTAATTACCTTTTCCAATATCTTCAACTAAAAGTTAATTTTAATTAGAATAATTACTTATGTTGTGTTTATTCCTCTCTACCTTACATGAGTTTGGGTTTTGTTTGTTGTTTTGGGTCAGGCAGGTAAAGATAGGCAAGCTAATCTCAGAAACTACCAGAGGAACACAGGACAGATTAAAAGTTGAGGTGTTCCATTTCTGAGTGGAATTTCCAGCTTGCACTAAGCAACGCAAAGAAAGCCATTGGAATGGAGTGTTACAAGGCCAGGAGTTTTGAACGATGGCATGGGCACGTCATAACTAAGATGGTGGAGTCCTTAAAAGCCTTTCCACAGTGACAGCATTAGCTACATCCTCTTTGAGAACACCTAACTTGGACTTACGTAACAACAAAATTTAAACTGAGTTTAACAGAAAATGGGTATTTACTATCTTTTTTTTTTTTTAACCAGAAAATAGCTACAAGCAGAAATATTCCACCTTCAACTTAGTCACTGAGGTTGTGAAGGAGTTCTTGAGTCAGTGCCAACTGTAACTACTGGTATTAACAACAGAAAACAAGTATTTATCAGTTAAGAAACAGGAGATGATTCACTTATTTCAAACAAACTAGAGGGTAATTCGATTTCCTTTTGTTTACTAAGTGAGTAAAAACAACACAAAGACCTTACAATCAGGGCAAAGGAGGGTGAGTAAATGCTCACAATCCAATGTAGAAACATCCAAGAAGGAGACTTCTAACAGAAATAGTACTAGTCATCAAAACTTGAAAAGAAATCCTCAAAAGTATATGTAATATATGTAAAATACATACAGCATTAAAAGTATGGGGTTTCTTCTTACTTGTTTGACTTTCGAAGCCAACAGTGCTGGGAGTAGCCAGAAGAACAAGGTAGTAACTCTCCGTGAAACTTGCTTTCGCCTTGTCAGGTTTTGATACTCTTTATTCCTCACAACTAGTTGGGGTTTTTTTCTGCAGCTCCCCCAGCTGATCTTAATGGCATCGTTATCAGAATCCTCCTCAGCTGCACATGAGCAAGGTGATCAGAGGGACTGCACTTCAGTACAACCAAATGCATTTTCATAAAATATCTAAGACTCATAATTTCTCTTTCTTTTCTATGAAACCACTTCTTTTTTTAAATATCTGATACTATTATGCTGGGACGAAGAACAATTTTGATGATAGGCAACAACAACCACCAAAAAAAGCACATTTTAATGCCAAAGTAACACAAATTGCCAAATGAGTGAAATACATTAAATATATATATCCTTAATACCTTTTAAAGAAACATCTCTAGGTATTATAAAATAGTTATCATATTTATTCCCATTCATATTTTCCACTGTTATTTTTTCCCTTACCCAAGTATGTTCTTTCAGATTGTATAAAGATATGAAATGATTCTTTTTTATATACATGCATCTTTTTATGCTTTCCTGGGCTTACAAAAGCAAACAAACAACAACACAACCCCTAAATTTTTAGATAGCCAAGGACAAAGAAGGCAGGCTGTGCATTACCAAAGCAGTCTCAAATAAAGGCAGGGCACTAACAATTCCAGCCAGTTGCATATGCCACATGGCTCTCCCCTATATAAATCCTTACCACTGCTGTGTTCCTTTCCCATTGGAGGCAGAAGCATTAGCTGTAATTTGTCACTGTGCTATGTCAGGGAAGGAAGGTTTGCTCTTAAAATGCCACTTGGAGAGTAAACAGCAGCCTGCAGAGCAGGATTTGTTTATATCACTTTTTGGTGTGATGAATAACACACTTAGAAAGATATATTGAATATGAAACATGGAAGTGTAAAAGTTGTGACTTGTGTTAAATATTCACTGCCATTCCTGCCAGTACCAGGATATGAAGCTCATGTATTTCAGGCAAAGCCAATACAGGGCATTACTATAGATCCCAACTAAAGCCTTCTGCACATAACTTGTCACATTCTCTTTTTTCTTCACTTTCCACTCATCTGATATTTCTGTCCACTACCTAAGAGTCACCACATCTCATCTAAGAGCCGGCTTCATTTCAATGATACGAGAAAGAGTTCCTGCTATATGCTTATATATTTATACACATGTATAGATACACCCACACTGCAAGGTCTGAGGCACTATAGATGGCTGAAGAAGAGAATTCTGCACAGCTGAGTTACATTAACACAGTCAGCTCTCCACCCACACACACACAAAAAAACCCCAAACCAAATTCCTAAACACTGAGTGTTAGGCTGCCTGAACTACCACGAGCATGAAAATATTCAAGATGCACAAAACATTTTCCCTCTAAGAAAGCAAGAAATCACACAATGTATCTTCTCATGTATAGCACAGGTGCCCTGGGACGTGTCTGGAGACATCTCTGGAAGCACCAGAGTGGAAGAAGTTCCTCTAATGATGCAGTAAAACTACAGCTGTACCACACCACAGTCAGTAATTACCGACATCGGAGGCTACAGGGGAACTTACTATACATTCATACATATGTGAGGAAGAGCTATTTAATCCACAAAAACATAATAGCTTCACTGACCTTTATCCAACACACCTTCACAGACCATTGCGAGTCCACGTGGCTGCAAGCAGAACTGACACCAGCTGTTCCCACACCCTCCTTAATGGCATTTAAATAGGCACAGGGCAGCTGGGCACACCCCCGGCCCTAGGCTTCCTAATCACCTGGGGGGAGGTTGCAGCCCTCTCCTCTCCCCGTAGCCAGTAAAACTGTGTTTCATGGAAAAAAAAATAAATAAAAAAAAATCAGTGTGTTCAAGTTTGAAATTTGGCCCAAACTTGAGTCTTCTCCCAGATCAAAGCAGCTGAAGCCTTCAGTGAGAAGTTGGGAAGTGTTCCTGAATGCTGAAGCTCAGATACAGCCTTGTTACTTTTAAAGTTCTTCCTGCCTATAGCACAGCTGTGTGATTGTCCCTAAAGTGTTCTTTAATGTAAGTTATCCGTGGATACAAAGGATGCTTGTATGTAGAATCATAGCAAAGCTTTTTCAAACCAATGTTGCCAATTCAGTTGTTTACATTTGCTGTAAGACTCCATCTGCAGCTCAAGGGCAGTAATTTGTACATTATAGGAAGGTACTCAATTCACAGCGCTCATGGGACAATTATGCTGCTGATAGCAGAAAGCCAGGGGAAGAAAAATGAAAGATACAATATAATAACAGAAGAAAGCATTTTAAACATTACAAAATGCATTGCATAACGTGTTATTCTATAAAACAACAGCTCTGACTTCTCCTTGATCATCACCTTTGTTGAAGCAGACTGTAAGCGGTTGCTGTCACGTTCTGTGCACCTCTGCCACACATAGCGGTCTTACCTTTCTAGGCTGGGAGGCTGCACAATACTTTTAAACTTATAAATTACATTAAAATATCTGCAGTACACTGAGATACTATTATTGGTAGGAAAAGACCTAAATACTACTATTGCTAAGAGTTATTACCTTATCGAACATAAACTGTGTTTCACAGGGCTTTATAGTGCCTGAAAAACAGATGCAGATTTTGTGTCAAATTCAGTCACATGACTACCTGCAAGAATTATTTTTAGTGAGTCATTTGGCAAAGACTAATTGAGCTAATTTACATTATACAAGAGCAAGAAACAAATACAATCTAAGATGTTACCTTGTGTATTGTAACTCAAAACATCTTAGACACTGATAATTCATTAATGGGATTGAAATGTTCAGCTGTTAGAGCCATTGGTTAGAGCTCAAGAAAAGAAACTGCAGCATGCAAATCCCAGGAGTAGCTGGTTTTGCAGCATTATTTTGCTAACGCATTTTACATGAAATTCATTGTATTCCTTGCTTTTTCCAAGCAACAAATACAAACCCAGTCTCAAACCCACTGGAGTAACCCTCAATACAGACCGGGCCTGTTGAATGTAAATGTAGTTCACAGGTTAAATTCTAAGGTCCAAGTGTACCACTGTTGTTCTCAGCCAAGTTTATTATTTTATTGTACTTTCTATTGATTGCCATCATCACCCTATTGACTGCCTGTGTACAGTGTATGAGACAGTTCAGAAGAATCAATAAAGCTGTGGGTAAACTGTGGAGAACTTGGTGGGGAACAGGATGAATTGCTTAATGATGCCTACAAAAATACTTTGTTTTGTTTTGTTTTCCACTTGGAAACGAATAAATAACAGGAATAAAGCACATCTAGGTGCCTTATGAAAACTTACTTATGCCACATTAGAAATGTATGTTTGACAATTCACCATTTCACAAAGCAAAATAAGCAGTTAAGAACTTTATCTTGAAGTATGCTAATGGTTCCATAGAGCTTAGCATCCTTGCTGTAAGGGCTTCAGAGAGCTGTGAGTGCTACGGCCAGGGAAGGGAGCTGAGTGTCCAAGAGACTGAGAGCCAACCAAGAGAGCAAGAGGACCCCAAAAGAGGGGCGACTCAGAGACAGCATGCGACCTTTTGGACAGACCCTTATCTGTATACAGGGCATGATGTGCATGATATGGAATAGACCACTGGCCAGTTTGGGTCTTAATCCTAAACCTGAGGTCAAATCCCAAGCATCCCAGGCTAGCAACTGGGGCTGTGCTCCCTCCCAGCTTCTCCTGCCCCTGCAGACACTGGCACAGAAGAGATGATGAAAAGTCCTTGACTGTCCTGGCAGCAACTATAAACATCAGAGTGTGTGATCAGCTGCCTTCTCAGCACAAATCCAAAACACAGCCTCTTACTAGCTACTGTGAAGAAATAACTTCATCCCAGCCAAAGCCAGAACAAGATTTTAACATGAACAGAAAAGAAATCCTTATTATAACAGTGCTTCAATTAAGACAGGTTCTTTTTTTTTTTAACAGAAGACTAAATGTCTAAGCTTTAGGACTTAATTTTTAAATTATAAACCTGCAAAAAAATCTAACTATGAATTAGTTTTACAGTTTCAGGATTTATCCTACATAAACGCAATTTACTCGTGCTCCCGTGTCAAATGTTTACCTTTTTTTTCCTTTTCTTGTTATGATGCAATATAAACATTCAAAAAAACAATTCTTAAATCTCTTCTAACTGAATTCATACCATATAGAGGTGTCCCACAGCGTGGCTCAGACTACTGGTTCCTAAGCCACGTACTGAAACCATGTATAGAAGAGATGAGGCTGTAAATCACTCCATTATAAAACGAGGATTCTTTCTAAAGGAGTTGATCAGAGCCTGCATGGGTGCTCTCAGCCCCTGCAATCTGGGCAAGGAATTAGTTATGTTGTAGCTCGGGTGTGCAGTCTGAATCTAGTATGGCAGGGGACCATGTAATGGTATTTTATAGCCTCAGACACATTTATCCAAATGAAAGATTTAACAGTCTTCATGACCCGATACACTTACCAAGTTTTGTTCCATTCACTAGTCTGCCCAGGTCAAGTCACACCTCCTGATTTAATATAATACACCCAGCAAGGGAGAGCGTGTCCCATAAAGAGGAGACCATAGTGTCAGGTAGCATGAAGAGCACTGATCAGCGGAACAGAGCCTTTCAAATGCAGTCTGTATGCTATTAAAATCGAACCGAGAAATGAGAAGTTTTTATTGTCATTCAACCTGCAATACTAGCTTAAAATAGAATCTAATTCCGTCTGGTATAAAGTATTTGAACATCAGAAGGTCTATTAATACCATTCAATAATATATGCCTTTCTAAAATATAACACAGAGGTCAATTTTTGATTAAGATTAAAACTTCTCTATGAGAAATTACTTCATTATGCCCTCTGATTAATATAACAGCCTATTTTTCATATGTTTAAATAAAAAAGTATGAGTGTATCAAAGACTCAAATGTAACAAGAAAGACTGAAAATATATTGCTCATGGAAGTCCATCAAACTTAAGCTGCAATTCCAGCAGTGTTGCTATTGCAGTGCTGTAGCAATGTAGAAACTGGTAGCGGCACAGATTCTTCCCTGCGAAAACCTTGCTCTGCACAAGCAGAATGTCAAAATTTCCATTCACATTTTTAACACCAAAGATACATTTTCTAGTTAGAACAAAATTACCATACAGCTCCGCATTTATCATTTCATGGTATTCTTCACATTTTTGATTCAGCATTTATGAGCTTGCTTTTAGCTAGGAGTTTATTATTATCCATTTATAGGAAGCCAACGTAATAGTAAATTATGTATTTGAAAGCCCTGCTGGCTGACATTTTTAAAGTTCATTGGACTTTTTTTTTTTTTTTACAGGGTAGAAATTTGTTGCAAACACTCAAGATCTGATTCCCACTTAGATGTCATTGAGATGTAAGTGCAATGTATTTTCATTAATATTTCATCGTGTAAGTGTTCCTCGCTTTGACATTGCCATCTTGTAGTTATTTGTCCTACATCTAAAGAGCAACTTGTAATCAGATAGGTATATTGGACTTCATTATCTGTCACCACACATTCTCTAGCATAGAGAATGTTATTAAGTTATAATTGCTTCTGTTTTTTCCCTTACGGGAAGATGAAGAACAATATATAACAATATATGGCCTCATTAAAGAGCAAAAAAAAAGTTGACAATAAGCATAAAACTGTCAAATACATCAAGGTTCTGGATTCAAAACTTTTATTTCCACTAAATACAACCCATGTTTAACTAATAAATGAAGACAAGCTATATTTTAAAGGTAACAGAATATTTTGTGATTAACTTGAGATTGTGTGTAAAAATGCTAAGTTTTTTTTTAAAACCCAATGTGACAACAGGAGATGCATGTTAACTAAATATACAGAAGCCAATGTCTTTTTCCAAAAAAAGAAAATTCTTGGTTTTGTTTTTTGAATTGACGTCACTATAAAAAATAGAGAATAAATGTCAGTACCAGATATTTCAGGCGAGATTAATTCAATACATAATACAACGAACAGTGGAAACTATAAGTTCCTAAACGGTTGCAACAATTAGGGGTATAACCTGTAGATGCAGATGGAGTGTTATATTTTTTCCCATCCTCCATAAAGACATAATCCAGAGTTCATTCAGAAAGAAGAATCCCACTTTAAATAACCGAAATGGAAAGTACCAGTTATGAGGGTTTATCAGTGCAAAGTGTCTATTTATCTACCGTTAAGAACTTCATAGGTGAACAGAACCTCTCGCACTTCTCCATATTGAGGGCTGACACTGTTTACTAAAGTGCCCACTGAACTAGCAATTTGGCAGCAGCTGAAGGAAATTTTGAAACTACGCAACTAGAAGAAAACACTGACACTGCACACCTTCCACGGTTCCCGTTTCCCTACACAGGCTGATCTTTAGCTGATGTTCCAGTCGCAGAAGCTGAGAAGGAGAGCAGGTGAGCGTGCAGCAGCATTCCCCCACCGTGAGCAATGCGGAGCACAATAATCAGGGTTTCCAGGTACAATAATCTGGGTTTCCAGGTGCACACTGGGTTTATATCATGCTCTTCTTTTCCCTGCCTGCATTAACTCAGGTTGCTCCCTCTGTGAAGAGGAAGGAGATGTCATAAAGCAAGTTATGCTGATGCTTTGCCATCAGGAAATTTTAAATTTGCCATACAAATCCTGAACTGTTCCTGTATGGCTTCCTTAAGTCTTCACAGAGGCACCCAGCCATTAAATATATTGTGTTATATTTCCACTTTACAGCGAGCTGTAGATTTTTTGTATTAGCAATAACTAACTGCATTGTGGAGGTTATTGAGGGAACAGCTGCAGAATTTGAATCTTGTGTGGGAATGAATTGGTGCTTCTGGCACAGGGGAAGGAATAAAAAGTGTTTGGGGCCTCTGGGAAGTTTCTGCTGGAAGAACAACACTAAAATAATTTCAGTTCTTACCTTTAGGTTTCAGTCCCAAGCCCAAACTTCACTCCTCTGAAGTAATGCTCCACATTGGCTGCAGACTCCAACTGCTCCCTCGCTGAGGCTATATTTGCTCTGTTCTGATTTTCCCACCCCCTAAGGATCTGTACTAGATACTGCGCAGACAGCTGGGGAGGCACTGGGCTGGATGGCCCTTGTTATAACACAGCTCTGCTTCGTCAGATGTGGACAGGAACCATCATGTCCATTATCTTCTTTTCATTTATTTTCATTGCTATAGCAGGTTTGTACACACTGGGGCTCATATGATAAATGTCCCCAAACACTTGCAGGGTAAAAAATAGTCTGTGACAAACACGACAAACAGGAAGGTAGAACAAGCCACGATGAGCCACGCTGGGGAAGCAAGTAGCAAGTATAATAGAAAGAAATGGCTGTATTTCATAAAAAGCAAATGCTTACTCATCATGAAGGCTGATTTTACCTTTACCAGCTGAAATCACAATCCACTCCATTGAAATGAGTGACACAATTATTATTGAAGTAGAGTCAGCGTGGATGAAATTTTAATCATACCCACACAGTCTGAAACTGATGTTGGACTCTGTACACAGAAGTACACCAACTTAATTTTACTAACATATATTGGAAATAAAAAACAACCATGCACCAGTAGTCAGAGAACACAGTGTTCTGCCCTGTCACCCACAACCAACGTACACAATTACATTCCAAATTGTGCCTACAGAGCTAGTGGGTCTGCATGCATATGGAATTAATACATTCTGTAATGACTGTGCATTTTCTTTTGTTTTATTTCTCGGAACAGTGTGCTTCACTGTCTTTTTAATTTTATATTTATTTATAATTGGTTCCATTCCCATGTAAGATCTCTTTAAGAAGGAGGATACAAGGATGAAAACTGATCTTTCTTAAAGAGATCTTATACAAGAATATAAATAAATACAAATACTATAAATATTAAATATAAATAAAATTAAGAATTATTTTAAATAATTTTAAAAATGAAATACTTTGATTGATATTTCCAAGCACACTGCCTTTATTATGCTGCTGTTCTTCCTTTTCCTTTTTTAAAGGTTTTTATTTTGTCAGGAAAATGTCCCAGAGAGGACCAGAGATTCTCAGCTTTTTATCAGGTTATTTTCCGCATACACCAGCAATGCCCATCAAATGCTTCTCAAAAGGTGCGAAGTGCTTTGAACTGCTGATTGTACAGCAGGTGGTTAACTCGATGTTATGCTCCTTATTGGTACCATTCACTTTTGTCAAGTTCAGTACGGAAAAGGAGAAAGCAGATCCAAGCTACCACTTCTAACGATTCCCAACACCAATACTTTTCAGCCATTCTAGATAACACTGATTGAGCTTGGAGCTGAGCCACCTTCATAATTATAAGACAAAACATCTCAAAACAATTGGCCTTTCTGCGTGGCAAAATCCCAATTCTATCATTCTGGAATGCTTCCTTGGAAATTGACTAGAATACTTCTGGGATCTGTTTATTAAATTTGTCCCACATAGACTCTGACCTTTCAGAACACAGAAAAGATCTTGTGGCAAACCACTCCCAGGACTGATTTTATTTTGGCTCTGACCTCTCCCTCTGACCTTGGGAGAAATGATTTACATTATACATAGCAGAGCAACTATATCTCTTTTATTCTTTGAAATGGGAAAAACAATCATTTCTGAATATTGATGCAGTTCTCTTTAAACATATATGCAGAGCAGACTAGTGTATGAGACTTCTATAATTTGTGATCATTTAACATATAGGTCAGTAGAAAACATCTATAATTTAAATCCAATTTCCATCTTCGCAAGCCCAGAGAATACAACCTCTGACACTGACTTGTATTGAAAAAGGTAGCATAGGAGATGCTATTGTTCATTTATACTGCAGCAATTATGCATGGAACTATTTCACTGCGATTCTACATTTGTAACCTCTACTGTCCTTATCTTTAAATGTATTGACTTCATCAGATATTACAAATGGACCTGACAGACAGCTATGGTTAGGGCTATAGGGTTATTAGTGTAGCTTGTTTTGTATTCCCTGTAATGGTTAAATTGTAATTATTGGAGTTTCAATTACCTTTTGCAAATCTCTCCCATGTTTCTGGAAAGTCTAGGTCGATCTGTTTTTCCAGCAATGAAGACAGGAAACAACACTGAGCTGATGATTTTACCTCTTTCAGTACACATGCAAAGTTTTCCCTTGGCCCTTGCTTTCAAACAGAATTGGAAATTTGACAGGATGAATTGTAGTGCAAGGAAAGAGATTCCTGAATTTGTCCTTATGAGCAGACATTCAAATTTGACATAGTTATAAACACCTAAAAAATCACCATTTGTACACAATTGCTAATCTTGCCTTTGGAGTTTCCTGGTAACATCTCAAGCACTCTGTCTACACGGAGCATGACCCAGAAAGCCAAATTTCAATCACACTCACAGCACCGTGAAAAATGCAAGGCAGAAGATAACCAGGTACACATATACACCAAGGTAATCACGTCCATAAATCTTGAGCTTCTTGCAATGATTTTAGAAAACCAAGTGTATTAATGAATAATTTCAACAGCTAAAAATAAGGCTTAGGAAGATTAACAAAGCATCCAGGTTATTTTGGTGTAACAACTGAAACGAAACTGTAAAATTATGCGATGGGGTCAAAAAAGACAATTCATTCCAGCCATCAGAAGCTATCAACAAACAAAACCTTGCACCACCAGGTCAGATTTGCTGCCAATTTATTTGGAAAGCACTGGCAATGAGAAGGACCGAGCTATGTGTGCACTGAGTTTTAGAGACTGGAGGCTCTGTCACTTCAGTGGCAGCAACCTGCTGTAAGCTTTAACTAGGCAACACAGATCAGACCTGTCTTCTTTAGTATAGATGGGTCCTTGACAATGAAAACAAACCTGTTTTACATCTCAGATAATTTTTAAGAACACAAAGCTGAGCAAGAAATACATAACACCTGAATAGCTGAATAGTCTATTTTTTTAGCTGATTCACTGACAAATTAAATGCAGGTCTTAAACAAAATTCTTGTATTTGTTGCTCTGAGAGGCAAAACTAGATCAGGTACAGATTTAAAAATTTAAGAGCAGATCTAAGGCAATTCTCTTGGCAAATCAGTAGTATTAAAAAAAAAGCCAGCTCCTAGTCTACCTTCTGGCTGAAAATACCTATATTCACTGCTACACAGTTTGAAGAGTAAATCTTACCTTGTTTTAATCCCAGAAATAGAAGCTACTAATTTTTAATAGTTCAACGTGCACTGGGAAATTATCACAGTAAGTTGGCTGTACTTTCCTCCTTGTCAGCCTTTCAAGTCTACATGTAGCACAGGTGTGTCTGGTTTTCACGGGCTGCTCCATGCAGTTTGTTCTGCCATTTTTAACTGTGCAAACAAAAAGGTAACAGGAAATGGAAAGTTGTTCTGATAGGAGCAAAATTTTCTGAAGTTGTGTTTAATACAGAGTGTCCACAGAAGACACAGAGAATGAGTGTGAGAACGGATCAATACAGCACACGCAGAAAAATGCACCCTTTGCTCATCCTGACAGAAACCTCTTGCCTCTGCTACGGTGTACATGTACAGAATGCAAACAGGAGAAAGGAACTGGAAAGGAGCTACTCAAGGGTGAAGATCAGTAAAATTCAGCTATTTTTATTGTCTCTGCTGCTTTGCCACCAGAATTTATGGAGGACTTTGAGTCACACCATCCATCATAGACAAACGCTGAAAAGACAGAAGATGGAACTGTGCTGTTCTGGAAAAGCAAACATTCAAGCACATCACATGAATTCTTTTTGCACACAGCTATTTTTGCTTTTCCTTCCTTCATTATAATGATAATAATCTGCAGCTCCTTATTCCCATGTCTTCAAAGACTGATTTTTAAAGGCTCCTTAATGTGGCATTCTGTTACACGAATACATATCGCTCTTCTTTCATCGCATCTATGTGGCCAAAAGACTCATCATATGCATCCTGGAAGCCCACAAATAATCTCATTAATATATGTGAGTGTTGTCATACACCTGTATGTACAGCCCTGCCTTCAGACTTTGCAGGGTCATTAATGACCAGATCAGACACTGCTTAGCAATACTGTGAGAGTCAGATTCTATTTTTCCTTTGAAAACCCGTCATACTGATAACCACACAGAGTGCAGACTGAACCAGGCATGCACATCTGATTACAGAACCGCTGGTGATAGGGAATCATAACAGACATTTGTTTGACGGATAAATCCAAATACACTGGAAAAACACATGCTGTGAGCACGTTTCATTTGACTCTTTCCATCATACTCAGTGGGTTTTAATTAGAGAGCGCCTGAGCAGACAAAACAATGTTTGCTGGAGCTGATAGAAAAGATAGCTCTACCTAATAAAAAATACCACATCAACTAATATTAGTGAAAAGCAAACATCCAAACCTCTTTCTGTCTCTGCAATCAGCTTGTCAGAAGAAGGAACTATGACTGCCACAATCTCCACTTCAAGGAGAGGAGGAGGACAGGAGTGGTATCTCCCGAGCCCCCACAGCTGCTAAAACCACCTTTGCTACAGCCTGCATGGGAACTGACTGGTCCCGTACAACAGTTTGGTTAAGTCTTGGCTCCAATCCACTTACCTGCAAGACTGGACAACAATGCTCTTCTGAGATGGCAATAGTCCTACTTAATACAATGTTAATTGAAATTCCTGTTACTACATAGAAATACAGCAAGTACATCCTTCAAAATTAACCTGAAACAAACACAGTAACGTGATAAAAGATTTGAGAACAGTGGGGTTGAGTAACAGCAGAAATAGATGTCAGTTTGACTTACGAAGAAGCACACCCAAAAAACACCCAAAACCTCAGGTAAGACTGGTAACATAAGCAGATAAATAACTTTATTCAATGGTCCTCTTTGTAAAAGGACCAAGCATGTAGACAAATATGTTAGGGAGCTGGTGCTGAAGCTTAACTAACAAATAAAGACTAATGGGAGTAGATATTTGAAATGGCTTGTTATAAAAAAACCAAAAAGACAGAGAAAAGAGAATGGAGCAGCACACAGCTGCTCTTGAACTTCCCATTCATAGATCTTAGGCGCATGCAATTAGTCAAGAAGACACAAGGAGAAAAAACTGCTTTTTAGCAAAGATGTTCAGTCTCTACTTTGATCAATGAGCATGGAAAATGACACAATGATGAAAAGGGCCATCTTCTCATGTCGCTAATACACACTGTTATTGAACGGCTCTATTCTCCATGACTGGACTTTAAAGTCTAGCAAAGTAGGCACCACTTATTATGCCATCAGACTTGGAATCAAAATGGAAAGCACTGGTTTTAATCCACTAGCAGCTATAGGGAATAGTGTATACTGATACTTACATTTCTTAAATCTCATTCCATAGTCTCAGTGCTCATGCACTGAGCAGCAGATAGATAAACTTCCAACTTCAAAGTTATTTATGCACATAGTATAAACGTGACAAGAAAACCAGCGTGTAGGATGTGTATATACACAGCTCATATAGCCCTGTTTTTTTTTTTTCCTCTGTTCCTCTGGAAGTATCCCATTAACAGTGTTACCTTGTTTTGGTTTTAGGGTGGTGAGGTGGACACAAATTAAATACTAATTCTTTTACTTATATTAGGACTGTTTTTCTACTGGTTTCTTGCTCTTTCTCTAGTGCACTCATTCTAGACTCTACCCTTCCCACAAGTTAATTGAAGGCCACCCAGCCCCATGAATATGCCCACACACAGCTTCATGCTGCAAACTTGCACCTTTACAGGTCAGAAATTACCTTATCAGGGGAATATAAACAACCTTGGACTTTGAGCACTATAGTACAAATAGTCTTTAAATCAAGATATCATGTCAAATGATGCACCTTTTCCTAGGACTTCTACTCTCTAGGCCGTCGGCTTGCACTTTACTTTCTATTATTACTTTTTTATTAAGGAAACTTAAATCCTGTTGAGAAGAGCTTATTTAGGTTGAGCTGTCACCTTTAGCTTCAGAACACGAAGTCTTGACAAATGCTTCTTTTGAAGTCTGACACCTGTTTCTTTGGCATTTCCCACTTTCAGGAACTCACTAGAATATAATAATACTCAGCACAGCAGAAGTAAAGAGAATGAATTAAAGCCGAAACGCTTTCAGATGTGAAGGAGCAGTACAAAAGAGCACCCCTTTGCTCAGGTTTCCTCAGTAGTTTAGACAGGACCTCAGGAGAGCTCATCTCAAAGCTGTACTTTTTTTTTTTTGTTTTCTTTAATGGGAATCTAATGCCCATGAAACAAGCCAGATTAGCAGCCCCAGAGACCAGACAATTCTGTCTTAAAACAGACCAGCAGGAGAAAAGAGGTTTCTTTGCAGATACTTTCAGAAGCACAGGGAAACATCCTTATTAGCAGACCTTCTCTTAGGACAAAGATCAGGTATCTGCTCTTTCTGCAACTGAAATGCTTGAGGGGAAGGTTTCTAACATACTCTGAGATCTGATTCTGTTAGATTTTCTTTTGTGTTTGGCTTCATGAAGATTTGGATGATAAATTTCTTCAAGTATTTATTTATTGGTTTGGAGGCGTCTACATCTGGAAGGGAATCTATAACCCACTTAAATCAATGCCATCAACTCTCACAAACTCTCTCTAAGCCCAGAGTAGACCTACAGGACTAGATCCACAGTTTATCTCTGCCATGTACTTAGACACCATATCTATGTTTTTTCACTTTATTCTCTAGAGTTTCAGGTATGAACTTGCAACAGAGACTGAGGAACATACTCATTAGGAACTGGGTACTTGAATTAATTTCTTTGAAAAATCCAGCTCTTCTGGATATTTCAAAACCTGCTTTTAGCCTTACAAAATAGATTCTAAATAGAGAATATTTTTTTTCTGGAGCCAACAACAAATACAGTTTGTTTTTTTTGTAAAAGATTCACCATGATGGAATATACATTCAATTGTATCCTGAAAACTGTAAGAATCTTAAACAAAACCTGTTAGCTTTATTTTATTGAAGAAAGGGATGTCAAAAACCCTTTCCAAACTAGATTACAGACAGCATTGCAATAATTCTAGAATTCTATACTGAAAACCTACTAAAATGTATAAACAACCTTTTAGACAGGAATTTTAGGCAGTGCTTATATCTGCTGGGGATTTCGTTAGCAGGGCTGGCAGTATTACCTTTTTTTAAGAGCACTTGGCACATTCTTTATAACATTGTTTTCATCTTTTCCCAAGTTTGCTGATCTTTAGCCAACTTGGCCAAAATATCCCACACAAGGCTCTGCCTTAGAATTACATTTTGGTAAAGTTTCAGGCAATTCTGAAAGCAAAGCTCAAGAGCAAACGAATTTGTGAGAGACACATATTCAATTAAAAGGTGCATAGCAGGGCTCCTCAGCTGGAGCTCAGAGGAAACCCAGAACTCCTCACCAGCAAGAGCCCAGGAGATGCCGCACAGCAGCAGCTGCTCACACCCAGCAGCAGCCAACAGGACTGTTCACTGTCATCAGCTCCACAGTCTTTGCTTTGCAGATCCTTTGGTTACACATCGTTAATCAGCCAGGTTGTGCAGGAGGAAAGAAACCTTTTCCTTGGGCATCTTCATAACGAGAGAAAACGGGACCATTCTCTCTCCCCACAGCCATGGTGTACGGATAGCAGTGGGGTTCCTGGTCTCCCTGTGAGCAGGATGATGCACGGAGGCATAGCTCTGTTGAGTGTATGTTCGCACACAGGATCCCAAACAAGCCACGTCTGAGGCCGCTGGTGGGTCACTTGGTTATTCCTGCAGGCCACTGTGTGACAGATTTCCATCTGAAGCCTCCCACTCTACCACCTTTGAATGTTAATTTTCCAGTCCCCAGTTTTCATGCATATATATTTATATACACAGAGAGGTCACTGTTCTTACTTATGTGGGTAGATGTGAAATGTAAATTTTTGCAGTTGGCAGATGCATACATTATAAAAATCAAGCATATTAAAAAAAGCTAGCGATTAGAAAAATTATACAAACATACACTCAGTGTATATATTTATAAATAAGTTAAGCATTAAATCTCATAAACTATTAAGATCATAGAATCATAGAATGGTTTGGGTTGGAAAGGACCTTAAAGATCATCAAGCTCCAACCCCCTGCCATGGGCAGGGACACCCTCCACTAGACCAGTTTGCTCAAAGCCTCATCCAGCCTGGCCTTGAACACCTTTCAGATATCTGAAAACTTTATGTAAGTAAAACATATTATTCATTACATGAAAATTTAGGACACACTAAAAAAACTTTCATAATTTGTAAACCAGTTAGATCTTAGGTGTCTTCTAAGCTCAGTATTTCTCTATATTTAATAGACTGAAAGAGGTGCTGCATGTTAAATGTGAAAGTATATGTGACAATAATTCTGTTTGGTCATGATTGCTGTAGCAATTATATGATGTTAATCAATAGCTATGCAACTGATGTTGCATTTTTGCGCTTCCATCATTACAACGTAAGTGTAGTGCGAGTGCTGCTGCTGCTGCTGCTCAGGGTAGTAACGGAACTACTCCAACCCAACCCTTTATTGCTCTATTTCTAGAGGGAAACAAGTTCTGAGGTCTTACAGACAAGGTTGTTAAATGTATTCAAGTTTTTTTATTGTCTTTTCAGACACACATTCCTAAATATTATGTCCCTCCTCTTAAAATCGTATAAATTTCCATCACGTGCCCACAGCGGTATGCATCACA
Organism: Syrrhaptes paradoxus; assembly: GCA_013400615.1. Classification (NCBI taxonomy): domain Eukaryota; kingdom Metazoa; phylum Chordata; class Aves; order Pterocliformes; family Pteroclidae; genus Syrrhaptes; species Syrrhaptes paradoxus. The sequence continues at coordinate 22,154 of VZTO01021258.1, forward strand.
GCCAGGCGCTGTTGCAACTGCGGTGCTGCCAGCAGGGCTGTAAGGCCAATGTCACTGTACAGCAGCCTGCTTCAGCTTTTACTTAACATTGCCAGTTCTTAACTGGTGGGCTTAGACCTACCTTGCTGGACCGACAATTTAAAGAAAAGTACATCCCTTCTTAATTAGCTGAGTGATCCACAATGCATTTCATGCCTGAACAAACATAATTGAAACAATTTAAATCATATTAGCCATGCAGAAAATAATCAAACTACTGGCTTAGCTCTTGGTGAGGACTGGTCACTTTTCTAATTTTGCAATAGAAATGAAAAACCAGCAATGCCGTAAAGCATTAACACCAGCTTCGGTGTATTTACAGCCCAAATTACTATTCTGTTTTAAGCTATGCAGTTTGCTAGAAGCCATGCCCAAAATTATACTCAAAGTAACCAGCAATCATAGCTAAGACAGGCATTTCTCAAACTCCAGCCCTTATCAGAAGACTTTGGAATACAAAATTAATAATCAAACATTAATCTTCTCTAAAGAAAATATTTTTTAAAAAGTCAGAAGCAAGTGAATAAAGCTTAGGTTATTCTGCAAAGGATAAAATAATGACATATAGCCTGAAGAGCTGCTCTCTGTCACAGTCAGGGTATGCAAAACATCCTGTCGTTACCAGAAGATTTTGGTACCTGGATAGTTTTTCCTTTTGATATCCATACCAGTGTATATAAAGGATATCAATACACCACTCAATAATGCTGTTTGGAGTCAGCAGGGAGGACGATAGGCTGTGGAGGTAGAATGTATACAATGTTTGGAAATGTTAAGAGCATGAAGAAGCTGCAGTGACAGAAAGCCTGAAGCAGAGAGGGAAGAATGGTGGGCACGGAGCTGAACCCCTGGGAGCCAGAAGCAGGTCCTGACACAGAAGCAAGACTCTCTGCGCATCACACCCTAGTGAGACAGGAGCTTCAGGCTCATGTCTGCAGGCGGTGGGTTACTCATCGCACACGAGTTTTGTTTTGTGTTGGTGTCCGTAAGACAGGAGCTCCCAGGTTGCCTGGAGGAGGTCCCGGTGCTCCTGCCCCTGTGACAGAACGGTCTCTTGCCTGCTGCGGGCTGGCTCGGGAGCCCCGGGATCTGCTGCAAGGTCCTGCTGAGCGCTGCCCCAAATAACGGCCCCTGTCACCCAGTGGGAGCAGGAGCTGCTGTGCCATGGTAAGCAGCTGGTTCCCTACAGGGCACTCCAAATACAGTCATCTGCCCCGTGATTCGGCAACGACTCGGAACTGCTTCATAGGGAAGAGGAGAGGCATGGCCTATTGTGATATATCGTCTCCCTCGGTGCTGGGAAGTGTGGAGGCAGAGAGACAGCTGTCAGGGAGATCCGAGCTGCAGCGGGACCTTATTGACCACTGAAGATACTGGGGGGGGAGGAGTCCAAGGCAAAGCCAAGACATTGAGTAAGATGAGGGGGAAAGCAGTGGAAGATAATGCAGATGCTGGGAGATCAGAGCAGGTCTGCTGGTGACAGTGACAGCAAACAGCCATTTCTGCAAGCGGGGGAGTTGGGTTGTATTTTGAAATGCTTTTGGAGCTGACATTATCTGAGAGAGCTAATGGCCAGGGCAGAGAGGGGACTCAAAGTGAGAGAAATGCTTTTATCTCCTACAAGTTCATTTGAAGATTTTTATAAACAAACGTGTCAATTCTGATTTTTTTTTGGACCTGTACATTATTTTTCAAGAATTTAATTCTACACAACTTCTAAATACGCTACTGTTCACATGAATAATTCACATTTACAGCCATACGTATCATTATTTCAGTGAATATGAGTTGCACCACCAGCATTACTGTGCAGAGGACATTCTGCACTGATAGAAAGGCCACTTACAAATACAAATACCAGCAATAAATCCATTCTCTGTTAGAGAAGGTTTAAAATATTACACTAGTGCTAAAAAAAAACTGTATTAGTAAATGTGGATTATCAAATATATCCAAAGAGAAACAGAAAACTTTGAAAATACATTGAGTGAAACTATTTATGAAATCTAACTCAATGTCATACATAAGAAGCCATGGAAGTTCAAATGAATCAGTCAAAAAATAGTTGAAAATCAGTGTCATATTTTGCCTGTCATGATCATTCTGCTGCATTATTAGTTCTATAGCAGTATTTGGATGACACACAACTAGAGCTGAGTACTTTGTAATGAATAATTTATTTCACCAATTTTGCCTCTTTTTTTTCCTGTGACATATCCATGAATAAACAGATCACGATTTTCTTTATTCGTAATTCAAAGTTCTCTGACAGTCCCTCCTCAACCCGCTTCTCTTTACAGTGTTTATAATGCTTACACGGATATTCCAGATTTTGAAGCTGGGAAGGGCTGGAAGCAGAGCTATGTAGTTTAGTTGTGTGTGGTCATACACCATTGTTTCTGTTCCCCAGCTGGACTCTTCTGAAGTAATTGGGTGTGAATGTTCATGGAGAATAAATTAAGACTTTGCTTTTTGTGATCCTGAATGTAAAACCAACTCTCTCTGTGCACTGGCACCACTAAAACGCAGAAGAAACTCTACAGAAAGCTGACACACAAAAGGCATAAGCACAGCTGAAAGGAATTAATTTAAAAATTCATATGAATATTCATAGGGATTTTTTTGCATTATGTTCTCAAATTAAATGTAATGGAAACAACTTTTTCCTTAGTACATTCAACTTAGTTCTGCTCACCTGTTCTAGATGAGGCCATTGGGAACTCTTCAGTGGCTGGTAGGAAGGAAGGACAAAGTTGGGGCTTTTGTTGGTCTGGAATTCAGTCAGTCTTTTTCCGGACCTAAGCCTAAAGGCATCTCTTTTCTGTATCATAATTGGGCACTTCANTTTTTGTATTGTGTGAAACACAGATTTCTACATGCCGCATTGAGAGGCAGTGCAGAAATACATCATCCACATTAGCCAAATGGAGGCACTTTGTGTTCTTCATGTCTTGCCATCCCTGCTCGTAAGTGCTGAAGGGAAGAGAGGCAGCCCTAGACTTCTGTTAATGGTTATCACACTTTAGATAGATTTCTAAGAGATTACAGGCTTAGAAAAGGAAAAATCCATTCCAAGAGACATCTATACTACTAAATACGATATACTCTTAGCAAAAAGCAGGTTTAAAGACAGAAAAAGTAAAACATTTAGGATAAAAAATTTAAGTCAGAAGTTACGTTCCACGAGCAGCAGTAATGCTTAAGGCTGTTTTGCATTAGTACATTTGAAGCACATTGTTTCCTAATCTACTTCGAAGAAATGTTTAGGGATTTTATTAACATAAAACAAGATAGCGAGAGCAAATTTGATATCAATTAACATACTAATTAAATGTCACTTAGTAGTTTTAGCAATTACTTGATATTTAATTAACCACTTGAATACCTTGGGAGATCCAGATTCTTGTACATGTAATCAAAGGGCAATTCTTCTGACCCTGTGGGTATACGCTGCATGTCAAGACAATCTGTAGATAGCAACAAAAAATAACTTTCTGCACTGTGACCCCAGGTATGCTGAGTTGTTGCGTACCCAAGAGATTAATTAACTAATTTGAATGCACTTAGTCAAAAAGCTTAAACATACCTCAAATGATTAGGGACCTACATAAACAACATGAACAACCTATAAAATATCAATTAGTTTAGTTCAAGCCACATTTCAAATTCATACTGCAAAATTGTCCTGGCATTTATGAAACTAGCATTCACAGTCAGGTCCTTTTATTTTTAGCAAACAGCTACAAGGATTGGAGAGTAAGGAAGCAAATATTTTTAGGAATAAATTACTCAAGGAGTGCAAATATGTACCTGAACTCTTCTGGACTGTATTCACAAAGAGGCACCAACTTTTGCATAAGGGAGATTTCCTGGTGGACCATTTCTGTACTGGTTTTAGGAAAAAAAAAAGCCTTAATCACCCACAAAATGGCATGATCTCTACTTGTTGAATTGCTCTCTCCTGCAGCAAGGTCTCCTTCCTCCGACTTCTTTTGGAGCTGTGTCTGTGTGGTTTGGCTCATGCTGCCACACTGCACCATGCTGCCATGACCACTACAGCTTCAGTATCAGAGATTCATCCTTTTTCATTTCTGCCACTTTTCTAAATGGGCATTAACAACTCTTAACTCTTATTTTTAATCTCAGGCTTGTAAACCCAGCAACCTTCCCACAGCTTTCGATTATCTTCTCAACTGCTGCATTATTTATGCTTCCGTTTCTCCCTGGGATGTCAATATGGAGAAACTGGGCAAAGTAACCGGTCTGTTCCCTTTGTAGCTCTTTCCCATTTTCCATAAAAGAAAATGGAACTTCACTCCTCTTTAAAAAAATACATCCTTTGCTATATTTGTATTTTCAATTATTTTTTAACTTCTTGTCTATGTCTCATTTCTTTACTCATTAAAGCTCTTTATTGACATTTTATCTTCAGATCTTTCTCTCAGATCAGATACCCATCCCTGTCATTCCCCCAAAACCAAGCTGAGTCTCCAACGGTCTCTTTGAAGTAGAAATACAGAATGAGTGCTCCTTCCTCCTCCCTGTTCACCTACCAGCCACCTTAAACAGCAAGTGACATGCCATTTACTTAAAATCCTTTCCCCTTTTTGCTTTTGTGTCTTTGTTGTCCCTCAGTTCTCCTGAAGCACCTCTCATTTATCCTTCAGAGGATATTTATCAGTCTTCCTTCATTTACGGGTGGGGACTCTGCACAGGTTTCTTTCAAATTTCTGTCCTCTCTTAACATAACCCATACCAAGGAAACTGAAAAGTGCTTGAATATTTCAGTCTTTAAAAGGATTTCCTTTTCATTTAAAGTGCATGAAGTGAGTTGATCTCATTCACAGTTTACAAAGGCTGTCCATGTCTTAACTATAGTTTCTTAACTAGAGTAGATTTAAAGGCAGTTGAGATGATGGTTTGGCATCTTCTGAGCTGCATTTTCACCCTGGAATTAAAGAAAAGAAAAGTCTTCAAAATCTTTACGTCCAATGAGACCATATCGATGTCAATGAAACCTTGGTTTAAAAATAAAATTCAACCTGTATTTTTTTTATTTCATTAAAAGCTCCACAGTAGTACAGCACAAGCTAGTCAAATGCTTTGAGTTTTCGAGTATAATCTCCTTTCTTTTTCAATGTAATTTTACAATGCGTAGATTAAAAAAAAACAAACCTGTCAACTCCAAAATACGGATTTTAAGCTTTGCTTCACACAAATTTTAAATTTGCTGTGTTTTTACCCTAGTGTGAAGTGGGAATGATTTTTCATCCTGCGCAAAGGAACAGTGCTCTAATTATGTGTTAGCCAACGCTCCCACCACAAGGCTGAATTTTGCTTCCTTGCGAAGCAGAAAGATTTACGCCTTTAAAATATAAATGTAACTGCTGCAGTATGAAGAAGACAATACATTTCTCATAGAGCAAAGGTATGGACTAATTGAGAAACTGTATCCACTGCTTGGATGATGTGATTTGTCTAACTTCCTCCCGAGGGGATACTGAGACCACTGCTGTAGGAGGAATGACAAAACCACTGATGAACTGGTGTCTCAGGAGAGCTTCACACAGATCAGCAAACACAAACCTAACCTACCAGAGAGCATCGCGCTAATAGACTGCTGGCAGAGTGGTTCAGACCACCTGCTTTCAGAAGTATCCCATTCCCCTGGTTTAAATGAAGGCCATCACTGCTCTCCTTTGTCGAACAGCAGATAATGCAAGTTTAAAACACCCAGTAATATCTTAGCCTAATATTGCTATACATTAGCAGCTCAAAATCATTTATTTCAATAAAGAAGATAACCGAGGAACATATTTTCCCACTATAAACAGTGTTGCAAAATATAAGCAAATATAGGAAATGGAAGCAAAAAAATAAGCACAAGAAAACAATAGTTTACATAAATAAACATCTCATTCTTATGCAGCAATTTTTATCATTACATTTCAAACTGCTTTACAAACAAGATCGCTGTGACAGTAGACAGTTTTCTTGCATGATTCTGTTGGCACGTACACAGATGTTGCAAGCATAGCCAATCTTTAAAAATTTCTCTTCTGTGATGCAAAGGCAGAGCAACTGTTTCCATCAGTATCTGCCCGGAATTTCTGGCCACTCAAACCTTAGCCCTTAGCCCTATTTTTTTGTGCACATACCATGCCACCAAAACCTTAACTCCTCCTCTATTCAGCATCTACAACCACTTTTACATATCTTAAAAATATTGATTATAACAACTGAATATTTACTTCATAAATAGAGAAAAATAGAAAGCTTTTCTATTCAGGGACTTGTCTTTTTGCATGTACCAGATACATATCACACTTCAATCAATGTTTATAGACAATAAAATCATTCTAATGATTATTTATTATTTATTATCCAGATACCTCTCTATGTTATTTAAACCTATATTTACCAATATACTTACACTTTAATAATACAATTTAATATACTATACTCAAATTTACTTATTATTTAGTAATATCCTGGGAAATAATAATAAAAAAAAAGCAACTCACATTAAAATTACCACAGGGGTTGAGGATTTTGCCTGAAAGAAAGGAAAAACAGTCTTTAATCAAAAAAGGCACAGTTACAAAAGGTTTAATTTTGGATCAGAACATATCACGAGTTAGATGTTTTTCTGTCCCAGCTGAGAGTAGTAATTGGAAAATCATGGTTTACTCAAAAAAATTATTTTCTTCTGATCTGCCTTTCTTTCATGAAGCCTTGCATCTTCATCACTCAATTACAATCTGAGAGATCAGGGGACTCAATATATACTAGATTAAAGGTCACCTATTATTACAGACAGGATTTAATTGCAATATTTACATAAATTCCTTTCCAACCATAGGGTTTTGGCTTCTAGCACATATTCAGCATACTCAAAAGGGATGGGATATTCATTAGTTGCACTATGGGAAAAAGTACAGCAGTGTAGAACTAAACTCTGCTCTACAGCTTTTTTAAAAGAAGTAAATTAGGAAATGTTGGTGGTTGAAAAATTGTAGATTAAATCTTATTCCATTACAGAGAGTAAAAGTTACCCTGATTGCACTGCTGTAAGAACTTCCTAGGGGAAATTAAACTTGACAATCTCAAGGTGTGTCCCAGAAGACACCACGCATTCAGTAATGTTCATTATAGTTTGCAGAATACCAGATAGAATTTAAAGTGAAGACTCCTAAGGTTTAATCAATATAGACATTCTAAATTGTTCACAGTATAAAGCCCGGATTATGAAACAAAGATGTGGTTAAAAGGGAAGCCACAGTACTTTAGGTAGGTTTTTTTTTTCCCTGCATAAACTAGTTGGTTCACAGCTAAGGTGAACAGTGACTGCCAAATCTGCAAAACAGTTTTTGTAGCAGCATCACAGAGTGCTTCATTAAGCTCCTGGGCCTTCTACAGCACAGCTTGTTTTCAGTGAATAGCTCTTAAAATCACGTAGCAAATATTTCGGAGATTACTTGTTCCAAGAGTCAAAACCTACACATTACCATTATAAATCATGAAGAGGCTAACTATTACAAGATAGATTTCAAATGCGCCTTATGGAACATTATGAAGAGTGTGAAGATTTCAATTGGAAAAAAAAAATTAGCTGTCTGCTACCTGTCCAAGTTTTAAAGCAAGAAAAAATAAAAAGAACATACAGCATGAACCGATATTGTCTGTTATCAGCTGTTGATGTACTCCTAGGACAATCAGTAAAGGACTGAAATGACACATTAGCAGTTCAAAGCACAAAGAAAATGAATCTTCAATTTTGATTAAATGAGTTTGCAGCATCTGTGGCATCTTTACATAAAAGAAGTTGCCAAATTGCTAATTGCAAAAATAATCCAGAGTAGCAGGTTTCAGTGCTGGTAAGGAAAAGCTGCCTAAGAACATATGACTTCAGCTAAAGCCAAGGAGGATCCTGACCCTCTCAAATCTTCAGTAGCCTGGACAAAGATCAAGGGGGGGTTTAAGACTAAGAGAAGAACCTGGAATTTCAGACAAAATGTGCCGGAAACATTTTTTTTGAGTGAGCCAGGACTGGATTTACGGTTCTTCTCCATCTGGTCCTGGCTAGATGACATCTATTCAGCACAAAAGGGAGACGATTCCCCCTAATTTTATATGGATACATATGTCTTCCCATTCTTTTGATACACAAGGGATTATCAAGCTTGAAGATTCAAACAACTCTACCAGTAAGGGCCTATGAGATGGATATAAATGAAATAAAAATTCTGGAGAGCATTTTGGAAAAAAAATATGTTTCAGAGCTATTAGCACTTTGAGGTAACTGGGATCTGATGGGGACCAGGCTCTGCAGGGTTCATCCCATTTCAAAAAATCATCTCACTTCTTCTCTGTCATGCATCTGTTCTCCACAATCCTGGCCTTTCCCTGCCTCCTTCAGGAGCTGGAAGGTTAATTTTTCATTGGTCTTCAGACCATGAGGAGAGTCTCCACTGTCTTCCTATATGCTGGAAATAAAAGGGGTCCCTCCCTACAACTGCTTTCTCTCCCACTCCCAGGCCCACGGGAGAGCTGCTTTTGAAACAAGAAATCGGTTCCTCCAGGCAGTTTCTGTGGCACTGACAGGCTGGCACAGGAGAACCTGACATGGAGCTGCACAAACAAAGAAGAAAAAAATGCACTACTGATGTCAGTTTTGAGCTTTTCAATAGCTTTAAATTTCATTAAAAGAACACAAATTTGTACCTCATCTCCCATGAATCCATGGCAGAAAGTATGACCCGGAGCACCCATTAATTAAGAGGTAAAATATGTTGAAAATACAGTTTTCCTTTCACGATAAAATCTTCTGTTTGGGTGCTTTCCCTAGGTAATTGAATAAACTCAGTTTTACTGAATATGTTACTCTTATTTTCCATAGGAGCAATTTTTTAATTTATTTTTTTTAATTTGTAGGTAAAAAAATCCAGTGAAGAGGGTTTGATTACCACAGCATTCCACAGGAAAAAAATACTTAAAAGAATATGTATATTAAAACTATATTGTATTTGGATGAACAATAATTTAATGATGTTAATATTTTCTCAACCCTAGTCCTTGCTTGTCCTTTTCCTGTGACTTTGGATCAGAAAATTATGACTTCCATAATTAAAAAGTCTGAAAGTATGAAGTGTTCTGCTGAATCTTTCCTAGAGAGGACAGTTGAAGCTGCAGGTCATCTTGTTCAAAAGAAATAAATTCTGCTGAGCTAAACTCAAGAAAAAGAAAAAGAAAATTACTAACTGAACCTCGAGATCAGAGCTAATGCTAATTCCTGAACAGAGAAACAGATTGCTAATTCAGGGAAAAGGGGCCACTCCATTGGGCGGCTGGACTTCCCAGTCAGCAGTTCTCATGAATGCTGACCAACACCTTAATTGCCACTAAAAGAAGACAGAGCTTAAATTTACATGATGTGCACATCAGAATCAACACAATGACATTTTATAAGAAAAATATAAAGTCTCTGTTAATTAAAAAAAACACCCACCTTTACTTAACTTATGGTAAAACTGACAAAAAAAATTTCAGAGTCAATATCAGTCTTTTCCTTACTTCATTTTCCACGCACGGACTCCGCAGCTCATTTGTAATTGTCACCTGATCTGACATCTCCAGGGAATTTACTACAAAAAAAGATTAAAATGATGTGGCAGCCTTATTTCTCTAGTTCCCTGCTGTCCTTCTGTTACCATTGCATCTAGAATATTATTTAAACATACTCTCTTAGTGCATTATCTTGTTTCATAAATAGGTGTGTGCAAACTGAGATTAGAAAAAATGACAAGTTATTTAAATATGAATGCAATGAATTATAAACATATTTTATGATGATTAGCTTAGACATGGTCCTAGAGACTTTACATACAATTACTAAATTAGGCAATTATGCTTTTTAATCACTTTTAAGAATTGCTTGCTGACTTAAAAAGCAACATAAACTTAAGTATCTTACTCAATCAGTGTCTCATCGTGGATTCTGAAGCTACAAAGAATTGTCAATACAATTAATATAAAATAAAGCAGACAATGCCACAATTTAGAAACCACTGGAATCTGACATCTCCATAATCTCTACCATCATGTGCTGTAAGAATTGGTTTAGATAACGGCTGATATTTTATGTTGTGGTTAAACCACGACACTTGCAGAAATTTCAGAATGTTCTATTCCAAAGCCCTTTCTCCAGTTAGAAGTTCCATAATTAAAACTTTGAAATTTATTTGGACAGTTTTTAAATGGGCGCTACACATGTACTCCAATACTCCTCTGAGCAGCCCATCCCAATGAATGGGAGGAGGTTGTAGTGTTCCATAAATCTCCGTTGAGAAANGTGCACATCAGAATCAACACAATGACATTTTATAAGAAAAATATAAAGTCTCTGTTAATTAAAAAAAACACCCACCTTTACTTAACTTATGGTAAAACTGACAAAAAAAATTCAGAGTCAATATCAGTCTTTTCCTTACCTCATTTTCCACGCACTGACTCCGCAGCTCATTTGTAATTGTCACCTGATCTGACATCTCCAGGGAATTTACTACAAAAAAAGATTAAAATGATGTGGCAGCCTTATTTCTCTAGTTCCCTGCTGTCCTTCTGTTACCATTGCATCTAGAATATTATTTAAACATACTCTCTTAGTGCATTATCTTGTTTCATAAATAGGTGTGTGCAAACTGAGATTAGAAAAATGACAAGTTATTTAAATATGAATGCAATGAATTATAAACATATTTTATGATGATTAGCTTAGACATGGTCCTAGAGACTTTACATACAATTACTAAATTAGGCAATTATGCTTTTTAATCACTTTTAAGAATTGCTTGCTGACTTAAAAAGCAACATAAACTTAAGTATCTTACTCAATCAGTGTCTCATCGTGGATTCTGAAGCTACAAAGAATTGTCAATACAATTAATATAAAATAAAGCAGACAATGCCACAATTTAGAAACCACTGGAATCTGACATCTCCATAATCTCTACCATCATGTGCTGTAAGAATTGGTTTAGATAACGGCTGATATTTTATGTTGTGGTTAAACCACGACACTTGCAGAAATTTCAGAATGTTCTATTCCAAAGCCCTTTCTCCAGTTAGAAGTTCCATAATTAAAACTTTGAAATTTATTTGGACAGTTTTTAAATGGGCGCTACACATGTACTCCAATACTCCTCTGAGCAGCCCATCCCAATGAATGGGAGGAGGTTGTAGTGTTCCATAAATCTCCGTTGAGAAAGTATTATCAAGCATGCCAGTTGCAGAAGTCTGCTACAGGAAAAACAGCCAATTTTATTCTTTCAAGTCAAAAGAATGAAATTATAAATATATTTAGATAAACTGTTTACATATTTATTATATAAATCATACATCTAAATGTACCATATATAAAAATACTGTTTATATATAGATGCATATAAATACACTTATATTTACTTGTATGCAAATATACTTAAATGTAAATATATAAATACGTTATTTTACAATTGCCTTGTAGGAGTTTTGCTAAAAGAAATAGTTTGGCCATCACATCTCAGATTCCTTCACCATGATAGGTGTCTCTGCTAGCGCTGTGATTTGATTCTAAATAAGAGGCTGACTTCCCTTTGGTAGGTAGATGAATGAAGAAATAATTCGTATCAGGTTGTCTTCATGTCGATGGGTATTGCTTGATCAGATGATAATGATTCCTGAGTGTTCGTTATATAGTGACCAAGAAATACAGGTTCCAGTAGCCGTGGATGGAGGATGTGTTCCCTTCTGGTCATGAGCAGTTTCAGAATTTCATTATTTGCACTGAGTTCGCAGAAACTATTTTCAGATTACCATGTGGTTCCTTGCAATGACACAAAATTAGAGTGGCCAAGATTCCCAATTTCCTGGAAGGAAACAGATAACCCTGTCATTAAAGCTTATAACGTACTTTGAAGATTTTTTCTGATGTAAAGCATTAAACAAAGTTATCACCTTTGTGTGTAATTGTCCACTTGGAATACAAGTGAGTCTCGGAAGTACCTTGTAAATGTGTTAGGAAATAATAATCACCGCCATGCTACGTAGGAGGCATTGTGACAGAGCACTTAGAGCTAAAAAAAATCGGAGTGGGTGGGTGGGGAGAAGCTAGAAACTTGTTCCTGGTAGCGGAAACAGTTTAGATTAGAATAAAGACAGCTCAGCCACAGCCTTGTAACCAGCGTTCCGACAAAGTCTAACAGAAGTAAAAACCTGAGTTAAGATCCACTGACAATTTTCCACACTAAAATCTTGTATGCTAGCAGTCCACAGATGCTTTCTGCCTTAAATACTAACATATTAATTACTTCAAATGCAAGACCACATGGGAATCCATCTCCGAGAACAAACAGTACTTAAAGAATACGGAGAATTCAAATCATTGCTGAGGAAGTATGCTGAGATTTACATTGGCATCCTGAACTTTTAACTCCTCAGACACACAGAACATAAGATCTAGCAAACACATCCATTACTAACTTCTAAAGAAAATAAACAGTTTGTTTAATTTATCTTCCTGCAGGGAAAGGTGGAGATGGGTCACTGACAAGCACACTGTACACACATGCATTTCCGATAAAGAACAGAACATTCCCGGTTAGACCGCAGAGCCAACCGAAATGTTTTTAGAATTGGTACAAGCATCTGCAAAACTGGTAATGCACATGAAAAATGAAACCCAAAGCAATACTAAATTAAGTTTCTTAATATTATCCTAGGGGAAAAAAAAAAAAGTTTCTTGTTTCAGTAATTACAATATGGGATCTATTTATAACCGACCTGCAGAACAAAGTACTTTTTGACACTAGCAGGTCTTTCCCATTTCAAAGGCACGTGGAAGAAGCATGGTTGAGTGGATGCTAGTTAAGTCATCATGAGCCAAAAACGTCAGCAATTAACAACGGAACAGTATGAAGGAGAGCGCTCAGAGGCTGGTACAGACGCAGCCATCACATCTAGCAGTCCATCGGTGTCAAAGGCACACAGATTTTAGCAATGCCTGGGATCCAGCATGGACCAACACATATTAGAAAAGTGCTTTACACGTGAAGGTGAAATTTCAAATACTTGTTATCCAAGTTAGAACCCACCTAAGGGGAAAAAACAACCCACATCATTCTGCTGCACTGAGCACAAGCCAGGGCTTGCTAATTACTATGACTGACATATAGTAATTCAATAACTTACTTTCTATATAAAATCAACCTTGTACTATACAAAACCTTCAGTGGGACTAACAAATGATTCAGAACGGTAAAAAGCTTCATTGCTGATCTAATTACGCTCTGCTTCTCGCAGCTCTGGGAAGTGCAGAACAATCAGAGCACAGCAGGCACCAGCCATGAAGCCTCCCTTCCTCGCAGCCAGCCCCTCCACGCTCTGACGGACCGCGAGAGGGCCCTGAGCAGCAGCGGCACAGCAGCCTTCTCCGAAAGGGGCCGGGCTTCCAGGTAATTCTGTCTCCTTGATGCCCTTGGAGCAAAATCACCCAAAGCAGCTATCGGTGCAGCCCAGTGAGGAGGTGGAAGGGTGGAAGCAGTCCAGAAGCTGAAATGATGTACCAGAAGGGAGGAAGGATGGGAGATACAGCCAGATGTGCCAGCTGTGCGCTGCGGGGGACAGAAAAGAATGAAAGAAGGACAAGTTATGTACCGGCCATGGGAAAGAAGTCAATCAGGCTATAAAAAGAGAGGACAGTAGCAGAATGCAGAGGAAGGGGGTCAGTAAGACAGAGTGCATGTGACAAAGAAATGGAAAGAAACAGAGACAGAAGGAGGGGCACACATCATAGGGAGTGAAAGAAGAGAAATGAGAAACTGTCTCTGGGGTAGAGGAAAGGAGACTTACACGGTCAAGAGACAATGAAGAAAAGAAAAATGAATGAGCAGAAATGAATGAGTAGGGCACAAGTTATGCTTTTCCAGAAGAAGAAAGACCAGAAAAAAGGAAAGGGAGAGCAAACAGAGCAATTAATAAAAGGAATGAGACAGTGGGGATGAAGGGAGGGACAAGAAAGGGATATAAAATGGCACAAGGCATATACATTGGAGGAAACAAGTGCTCTTTTATTTATTCATACTTCTATACTTTATGTTATCTTTGTAGCAAGCATCCCATAGCTCCATAGATTTTTTGGGGGGTAGGGGAAGGCACTGGGGGATTTACTATAGTTCTTTTTTCTTCTTGTACAGCTGGACGTATATTTATTGAAATTACCTGAGACAGCAGCTGCACTTTTTCAGAAATGTCAATATTTGATCTGGAATAGAGAGAAATGGTTTTTATTTTTTAAAAAAACCCAAACTCTAAGAAAATTCAAAGAGAGGGATACAGATGTAAGGAAGCGATTGGTGTCATTTGTCAGCAGTTACCAGCAGCCTGCAAATATTCACCTCCTATAGATCACCAAACACTTTCTGCTACTTGAATGACATCTGAAAGAGAAAATAGCTATGATTGATCTTTCCTGAACAGAGCATTAGCACAGGGTTCACACTGCCTGATGAAATAAATAAAGTTATCTAGAGGGGAATGAAAAAGGCATCCATTTTTAAAATAATCTAAACTAATTCTCCTCTTGTTCAGATATTTTGTTGGAATTTTTAAGGTTTTTGAGAAACAAAAACATAAACACTTAACATTTTTAGTCTTTCTCTTTACCTCTTTCTTTCTACCACAACAATTTACCAGAAAAGAGAGAGAATTCTGTGAAAGCAAGGGCAACATGTCAGGAGTTTTTGTATCTCGTTGTTAATCATTACAATAGTAGTTATAACCCCATGGACCATTTTGATGCAAACAATAGTTGAAAAATGTTATTAGCTTGGCCAGCCATAATTGCCTACTAGTATTCATTGATACAAATTTTTTTATTAATTTTTATGGCTATTTTTACCTGTCCATTTACAAGGCAGTTTTAGAATGCCCACAGCAAGGCTGCCAGATTGCTGTTTCATCCAGTATCACTTCCAGGACAAGGGTTTTTATTGGATTTATTTTTCCTTCAGCAAGTATTTGCTCTTGATGCTTAATTCACAAGCTTCTTGCTTCTGTGCTGGGAATAAGAATACAGAATTGGGTCTCTAATTAGCAAACATTTTCAGCTGCAAAACTATCAAATCAATACCATATCCTCAGCAATCATTTTACTTACAAAAGTGTGAAATATTTTTCCAAGAGCTCTCAATACCCATTTTTTGGCTAATTAGCTGCCTGTCTGCCTTGTCCAAGTGGCAGAGTTTAATTCCAAAATGAAAGACTTGAAAAAATCCAAGAAAGTTCTCCAACAGCAAATTACTTTCATTCAAACTAAAAATTTCTGTGCTGCCCTTTTTCTTCTAAAAGATTTCTTATGCAAATAGAAATCCAATGACTAAGAAAAATTTGGCAGACATAGCTCTGGTGATATTATGCTCTTTCATACTGTTTCTTCCCACGTCGTCTCCCCTGAACCACATGTAATAAAGACAACGAACAGCAGCAGTTATGTTAATATATAATTATTGTGGTTATTTATAGTTACATAAAAACACTGTTAAGTCACATCTGCCTCAGCAAATATTCTTACAGATTTCGAGAGAACTTTTATTTGTTCCGTCAGTTATAATGCAACTTGTTTTCCTTGAACGAGAAGGTACTATCGTTCTGTTCTTTAATAGCCTTGATGTGCTGGCTGGTTGTTCCTGTCATTCTGTAAATAGCACAATATAGCAAGGAAAGCAGTTAAGCCTTTTGCTGATGGTTTAATTAATTGGTACCAATGTCACATTTTGCCGTTTCCAGATCAGTTTGATTGAAATCAGGGTGCTAACCCTGCATTTCCATACCGACTGCACCGGTTCGGGAGAGATGGCACAAACACAGGTAAGGGCGATCCATTAAGGATCCCTCAATGCACGGACTGGCACAGAAATGCAGCTAACTCAGGGACCGGTAACCCAGCTGCACTCCGGGAGGGTAACAGAGGGAGTGGAAACAGACGGATTGCTCTGTCTACTGACAGCATATCAAAGAACTGGCTTAACAGATTTTGCTGTCTGGTCAAGAAGTTCCTGAGGCTTTTTAGAGAACTTAATGCACTGCTATGTGCTGGGGCAGAATGATCTCCTCTACAGTACTGACCCATGTTTAGAAAGCAGCCTGTGCTTGTTTCAAGGATAAAATAAACCAGGATAGCTCTGTTTCTGTTATTGCATTCCAGAAATTTTGCAGTGCTCTTCCTCAGTCTTGGACAACCAATAAGAACAGTTTGGGCCAGACTTTCAGTGGCATATAAGCAGCCGGCTTAGCTATGGATGATATTGTTAGAAGTGAATTACATGCATAATGCACTTAATTCTGAATAAACTCACTGGCCTAAACATGGGATTGCTGATGATCCTGGCAGTGTTCATCTGCATCTTTACATGCTTAAACATCTTCGTAGATCTAATCTTTCTTTTGTACTTTATATTAGAAACAGAAGATGCATCCCTCTGCAACTCATCTATGCTATCTAAAGGATGAAGTGAGATATCCAGCACAATCCGAGAAACACAGATACTGAGTAGCAGAGGATTCCATAAAGCTTCCTATGCTGTAGCTAGCTGCCTGCCTCATTTAGGCACATTATTATTTCTGAGCTAAAAACTTTTTTGTAGCTAAGGCATCTTTTGCTTCTGCTGTCTTATCTTCCTTTAGGAATACACCAACAGTCAGGAAAATGTACACGAACACATGGGAAGATGAAGATCTCATAGCTAAATAATATTGTTGAAAAAAAAATATTCTGGATTAACTCAAAAGATGTAGCTGCACCATTCTTGGCACTTGGAAGAAGTGTCCTTCCCCAAATGGCACAGTGCACAGAACACAGCAGTTATGCTGTGTTACCTGAACTGCAGGCGTCACGGCATTTGGGGATGAAAACCAAATGGTCAGAAGCACAGCAGAAAGACTCTAACCAAATTAATTTTGTGGTTATAAAAACACACTATTTTACCTTCTTGGAAAATGGACATGAATGTCTGTTTCTAGTGAACTTACACCTGGAAGAATCTCTAACTACATGTATTACTTTAAGATGAATCTAATTATTTGTGCATGATTAGTCACTCCAGCTTCTGTATGTGCCGACAGCCACCACTCAACACATCAGGTAACTGCAGTCCGTCATCATAATCACTGTCACGATCCCATCACAGGGTAAGTAATTTTACCTGTTTTCACTCCTAGGGCACCTGAAGGGACTTCTTTAAGTAAAATATACACAGAGAACTTCAACAGCAGCATTTGGAAAACAATGGGTAGAAACTGCAGAGCCACAATCAGCACTTTGTGTAGATGTCTGAACTGGCAGGGGGTGCAGTTGCTTTTTTGTAGGAAGGTGATTAATGAATTGTTGACAGTAATAAAGCAGCAGACATCTTGGAGATATTATTATGGATCACATATCACTTGAAACAGCAAGTCTGCCTCTGTAAAATATTTTATTTGTTATATTGTGCAAATCAATTGTAATTTGCTCCTGGCTTCTTTTCAAATACATTTCTTCATTGCTGCCTTGGTAAATAATAAATCACACTAACTATTATTTCAAAATTGAGTGTTCCAATTTAGTTATGAATGGAGAAAGTAGAGATGCTTCAGGATATAAAATCTTCTAGCAGTTCACAGAAAAATAGCTTCTTAAGAATAACCACATCAAAAATCATTAGAGATGGACTACACCGTACCAGCATGCATGCCTTTGTGACTGAAGGCAGCCTAACAAAACACTGACAAGGTTATGCTAAATCAAATATTGTGTTCTCCTGCTCTTCAAAGGAAAAAAAAAAAAGAATACGATACCAACAATAGTTGCAGTAGTGCTGTGTTAATACCACTATACAAGCACCAACAGTAAATCCACTTTTTTAAATTTAACATCCTTATCTCCCCGGATTTGTCTTCAGGCATAACTCAGAAATGTCCTTGAAGAACCAATATATTTGCTTCTTCTAGATTACAAATTTGTGCTTTGTATAACAACACAGATCTCTTTCTCACGCTCAGTATGGGTGAGTCATGCTTTTAATATACAAAATAAATCTGAAAGAATAAAAATGATTCTACACAGTTATGAGATCTGGATGGGTCAAGTACATCTCTGAAACCTAACAGATAATCTGCATTAAACTGATCTATTCGCTTCTGTTTGCTTGCATGGTTTTACATGTTGTTAACTTTAGGACTCGATGAGCATTTATGCATCCAAAACATTCTGCCACTGTGAATTTTTATACGGATTTCAAGAGAAAACATTTAATATTCTTTAAGCTTAGGTTTCTCTTTGGAGCTACTAATCCTTTTTTTGGTGTTTTTTTTGTTTGTTTGTTTTAAATATTTCCAAGTAGCACAAATTTCTTAACTGAAATCTTTTTGACAAATACCACCTAAAAGAAAACCAAAATTTTTATAACCGTTGCACTTGGACTGCTATCTAGTGACTCTACTAACAAATTGTATTTAGCATATCAATTCATGATACGGGAACTAATTGTGCTCAATGAAGGTTTCACTGCAGTCATTTCCAAATGGAATGAAAACCAGTATTTCTAAGAAATCTCAGACAGACTTACTTGGAGTTGAGAACCTCCATCAGAACTGCTTACAGACGATGACTGCCAAACCACTATTTTTAAAGCATGCACTTTGCAGTGGGTTAATTTAGATAAACATTTGCTTTCAGAATAGAGTTTCAGGAGTGTTACTGGACTCCCGCATTCTGTACGTTCAGACTGTCTATTTGAAGGAACTCTGCAATTAGACATGTACATTAAACAAGTGCATCTCCATAACAGAAGGAATAACATCAGTCATACTGCACGGCTGCTTATCAATTCCAGTTTTTAACCAAATAGGAACATAATCCTGATTGTTTTTCCGTGTGTTCACCTTTACCTTCTTCCCATGAAGAGGAATCTTGGTAATGAGAACTCCCTACTAAACCTCTATATTCAGGTTAGAAATGTTCAAAAAGAAAATATGGAAACAGCAGCTAGGGGAAAAAAAAAAAAAAACAGGACTAGAGGTCCATTTCATACTCACTAGCCTGTGGTCTGTTGTGCTCTTGACATACATTAAGAAGATTCCTTGGAGAATTCTGTCTCCATTCATTATATCCTGAAAGAGTCTGGTTTCATTGACCTTGCTCTCAGTGCAGTGCCTTGTGCCCCACTGATTTAAGAAGTTTTATATAATGAGTAGTTGGAAAGGGGTGAAATTAGCCCAGACATCCATAATATAGAAAATGTTCTTTGCTCAACACTAATTAGTTGATTTGATTTTCATCTGGTAGGTCTTGTCTCCAAGGTACAGGGGATGAATTTGTTTCACATGCCATAACATCAGACACTAAAGTTCTTTAGTTTCACATCCTCTTCTGGGGGTGGTAATTCTGTTTAAAAAAAAAAAATCTGACTTCAGCAAATAAAAATTAATTTTTGTCACACTTTTAAAAATGCTCTTTTTATTGGAGACTTGGTGGAAATAGATGATGAATTAGACTTTTTGATAACTGAAGATTAATATTAATCTGCTTCCAATCTAAGACTTCAGTACTTGAATACTGAATACTTGAATACGGAGACTCATTGACACAGCCTCCACAACAATACACCAAAATAGATACAGCTGCTAAACTGGAAGTCGCTTTCAGCCAATGAATGTACTGCTTGTCAGATTGGTATGCATGTTTGAATGTGAGGGTAATGAAATAACATTATAGATTTCAGAACCAGGGCAGCCTTTATTCAGATAAGGTTAGAAGCAAATATGCCTTAGAATGAGTGTCTGCTGAAGTAATATCATCCATTTCCCACTTACTCGCGGGAGTTTAACTGTTTGCTGCAACATTTAAACACACACCAACATGTAGTCTGGGATCATATTCAAAGAACTTTCGACCTTGGGCAAATCTACAGTACTAAGATCAGAGGGGGCATATGCAGACATTTAGAGTGGGTGTATATAGACTAACTCTTTATTCCCTGTGTTTCCTTCCTGATAGCTATTTTCACAGGTTAAAGATGGATAGTAGTAAATAAATTCAAACAAAAGTAAATTGTCAAGTCATCATGAGACCCAAAGGCCAAACTGCCAGGCAAATAAAAACTGGTGGATTGACACCACATGTTTACAACCCAAAACAGAACATTTCCAATGCAAAGTAGGTAAAATTTTCAAAATCACTTCACTGTGATGCAGGTTTAAAATAATTAAAATTACATTAAGTTAGAGTTTTGAGACATATTCAGTTGCAAAACCCTCCAGAGGGTTAACGTTAATCCTACTCTCCAATACAAACACCCCTCATCTAGACGAGATATTGCCCCAGCAGCATCTGGGGGATATACTTTTTGAAAACCCTTTAGACACATCAGCGAGAAGTCTAGAAACACAGAAATGGCAACACATGGCTCCCAAACTTTACATCAAACTCTACAACCAGTATCACAATACGATTCAACACAAACGTAATAAAAGCAGCAAGTGAGGAGAAGATGATAATAGCGATGAGCTCTTCCCATTCACACCAGGTACAAACTGAATAAGGAGGACAGGGAGTATGTTCCTGAAAGAAATGGGGCAGTATCTGGCATTGGATCTGATTAAAATTCTGCACTTGCAAATGTAAACTATAATGGGTTATTAAAATATTAAAGATAAAAGTGACCTTTGGTTATCGGGGTTTTGTAAGTTCAGCTTTCTTTTCTTTCAAATCAGAAAGAAAGAATTTTGAGCAATTCAAAAAGAAATGGGTTGGCAGTAGAGATTGAATTAAAATGAATAGCATGACCATGACAGAATTAAACATATGTTCTATAGAGCTACTGAAGATATTTATTCCATTACCATTTCATTCTTCTAAGGAAGTCTTTTAGCTCACTCTCAAAGGGCTTGTGACCAATATATTCAAGGCAAGGTGCAGAACTGCCCTAAAGAGTATTTAAGTCGTGGGATAATTTTTTCTGAAGAACACAAGTAAATAGGCAAAGTGGAACAGACACATTCTGGGAATAATTATTGCCTCTAGTATATTAAGTTATTCAGCATTAGGCTATTCAGCAGTAATTATACCACCCCTGGGCAAGGATGATTTAGTACTGCACACTGGTGAAAGCCGCATAATTAAGAGAGAATGGGATCTGGCTCCTATTTAACACACCTTTCCAAATGTTCATTTGATCCAGTTGGCAACAGCCACGATGGGCTGTATGCAAGGGGAAGGTTAGCAATGTGTCTTGTATTACATCGTCTTGAGTGCTACAGCGTTTAGCACTTTGTAGTCTGAAGGTCAAACTCTGTTCTCATTTAACTCTGTGTAAGCCAACCAGCTCAAACAGAATTGCATGTGTCTAATTAAAAGCTGCATGTGGTCTGGGGGCCACTCTCTGCTCTTAATGCATAATGCATTCTAGCACATTTTGTTCTGTTTAGTTTGAACTCAAGCAGAATAAAGCCACGTATAGGTTCTAAAATCATGCTCCATACGCTTGAATAGGAAAAAAAAAAATTGTTTAACAGAAAGAGGAAACATTTCAGTGTTTCAGATTACTTCCCTCCCTTGAAATGTGAAAGGTTTACACGTACTGAGTATTGTCCCCTTTTCTCTATTGCTCACACTGTGGTGTTCACAGGATTGGGGAAAAAGGACCTCTGGAATGGGAAATGTCACTAAACCATTACGACTCCTTTGTTATCCTTTCTATCCATATTTGTTATAGAACAGAAAATAAGGACATGAACTGGTCTGAATCTGCTCCATAAGGCTTAGGACGTCCCACACCATGAACAGCCAGTTCAGTCCTATCTGAGGTGCTCGGTTTAGGTGTATCTCAGAACCCCTGCACAGCAATACCCAACGAAGGGGCTGCTGCTCTGTCCCTCTGCTCCAGTCTGCTGAGAGCACACTTTGTAAGAACAGATAATCCATAAGAGATATAACACAAGGCGATATTCTACATCATACTTGGGTATCTTTGCTACGGCAGCAGTCCTTTCTTGAAGCCTTACATCCACACATGGAAGATTATCAGTAAATATCTGAGAGAGAGAACAAAATCTGGAATGCCTCCAGTGTCTGCATCTGGCTTGCTGCCCTGGCTATTTGGCTTGCTCTCTGACAGACCCCATGATTTGCTTTACAAGCAGTAGCAGTGGCAGTTTGGAAACAGCCTCTAGGGGAGGTCATGGGGGGATTGGCTTGGCTCCTCAATATCATTTGTCTTGCCTGAAATTAATTTTGAAGAAGCTGTTCAGCATTGTTTAAGAATAAGATTATGTGTTAGCAGTAGCCCTTCATTTTCCTGTTTAGTGGAAGGCAGCAGAATAGAGCATTCAAATGCCAGGATTTATATCACTCTGGGGAAACATGTTCTAACCAGTTTGATTTTTGTAACATTTCTCAGTTGCTCTGTTTGACACAGACATCACAAATAGTCAAAACCTATAGCACAGTAGAGGAAAAAAAATAATCTGGGTTTTAGGAACTCAGGAGAAAAACAGTAGGAAATCTTAACACTTCCTGTTCCTTTATCTTGAAAGGAAAATCAATAAAATGTTAATTTCATATTTTTTTAGATTTTTTTGCTACTTACTAATTTACAGAATTTACTAAATCCTTCAGTAAGAAGGGTTGGCATAATTATTATTTTTTGCATTTCTTGCTATTTCACAACAATATGTCTATGACTTCCATTTGAAAAAGACTAAAGGTATATTGACTACACTTATTTACAAAGTTCAATAGTTCAGTGTCCAAATCACAACTGTTAAATATTGGGAGCCTGGATAAACTAGAAAATCTTCCATTCACATGCTGCTTTTCCAAATAACTGTTTTTCACACATTCTGATTCAGGACACAATTAGGAGCTTTGACATTTTCTGAAAAAAATAAAAGAAATAAACTGCACAGAAAAGGAGAGAGATGTTCTATCCCTATTGTGGGATGTTAGAACAGTTCCCAGCTCTCAGATGATGCTCCAGTCACATCCCAGTTCCATGTCACAGCAAGTCCAAGCCCTTCATCATTTCCTTCCCTCCTTCCTCCTCCCCATCCTACATTCCTCTTCCTATATGAAAGAATCCTAGGAAGCCAGAGTGCACAAAATTACAGAAATGGGGCTAGCAATGGGCTACAACTACAGCATGGTGCAGATTGTGCCTGTTCTTTGCTTTAAACACAACCCTTAAACCAGAATGAGCAAGAGTCAGAGGGCGAGGACACTTACCAAGACTGATTCTGATACTCGAACCTGAAAGGTAACATGACATGGAAGTGTCCAGAGTGGCATGCACCAGAGGAGGATGTGCACAGACAAGATACACCATGCTGAAAGGCAAGGCAGATGAGGCTGGAGAGGCAGACTGTCCTTGATTTGGTCTCTATTTACCACTCATGGGTATGCTCAGAACAAATACAATAGCATCATATGTTGACTGAAAAAAGTCAGAAGTCACTTTAGGACAGTAACTCTGGAGTGAATAACAGAGACTTGGTTCGTTTGTTGCCTTTCACTGTTGAGACAAAAATCAAGCTCACATTTTTAGCTAGTTGAAAACAAACTGCACAAGATATCGAAAAACCTTCCAGAATTTACATCTGTTATGACAAACACAGATTAGATTCTGCCTCTGGGTGACCAGCCATAGTTTCTTCACGATTTACTGCACACAGGAGAATTTCAGCATCAGCCCACACATCCAGTCCCTACATCTTGATAATATTTTGATATTTTTCTGTTTCTAAGCCTGCATGTTTCTCAACGAGCATCTGTTAATC
Organism: Syrrhaptes paradoxus; assembly: GCA_013400615.1. Lineage (NCBI taxonomy): Eukaryota > Metazoa > Chordata > Aves > Pterocliformes > Pteroclidae > Syrrhaptes > Syrrhaptes paradoxus. The sequence goes on from VZTO01021258.1 coordinate 46,037, forward strand.
TGATAAGCTGCAGAACACACAGGCGCACGCACAAAAAGGCAGCTGCTTATAGTATTGGGGGCAATCACAAGGCTGAGATAAAGCAGCAATCTGAAATGGGGAAAAGCAAAACTACTTTCAGCACATGCATCAGCAGTGCTTTTCCTGCTGTAATGCGTACTTTGATCTGCCTCTTTTCTCCTCATTTTTAGCTTAGAGGCTAATGATCCTTGTTGCTAAGTCACATCAGTGAAATGCTACGAAAGGACAAGTTCCATTTAAACGAATGAGTCTGTATTGGCACACACAATTTTCATCCATGTTCCAAGGAATTATTTTGATCTGAAACTTAAATTAAAGCTCATTCTTGGTCTTTTAGCAAGGCACATTGCCCTAGGAGCTTATACTCTAAGTAACACTTAGTGTCATTGCTCTTTCCTCTTTTGGAAAACAATGAATGCTTAGAATTAATTCTAAAAGCTTTGTGAATGTACAATGCACACGAAACTTCAGGCTATGTCATATACAGTGACACTATGCATTCAAGCACCAGCTCCAATCAATATCTGTGATTTATATGCTAGAATTTAGTGACCTATTACATACTTATCCTCAAAGATTAATACAACGTCGACTCCAAACTGCCAACAGCCTGCGTGCATAGCAGTTTGTAACACGATAGCTTTTCTTGTCACAAGTTGTAATGGCAAATCTGAACATTTTTTCTCATCACTATGGTACCTATTATGGCAAGAGTTTCCACACTGGAAATGAGAGCACCTGCTGGAACAGAGCTGGGGTAGGAACAATGGAGAGGTGCAGCATGTCCTTTTGCAAAGCCTCAAAGCTGCAGATTCGGTTGATATGAAGCATCACTGTCACTGTCTCACAAGCATAGAGGAAATGAAGGTAGCAGGTACGAGAAGAGAAGGTAGGAGGTACCATTTCTGCTCTGTGTGCAGCAGAATACTAACACAGTTTCTGTGCTACCTCCTGACAGAAGCAACTGAAAATAGAAAGGGCAAAGTGACACACAGAACTGGTCCTTTCATGCTAGAGCGTACCCTAAAGGAAGACGGGCAAATATACAGGTCAAAGATCAAAAGCAACAGGAATCTGCTCAATCTCCACCAGGCATCATGGAGAAACTTCTCTGAGATCTTCACATTCCATGAAGATCTCTGCTTTAATGAGTTATCTACAATTTCCTTTCAACCTATAAATCTCCAGCACATTTTTACCATTTCCAGTTGAACTTTTAGATATTTGTTCTTTTTTTTTTCTCTGAATAAAAAGGACAAATCTCAAATTACGCTATTAGAAGATCAAAGCTTTTGCCTTCAAATCCTACCCCATCCAAACGCGAACTAGAGTACTTCCTGAAATCTCAGTAGACACAGTCTAAATGAAGTGTTGACTCAGGAAAAAAAGAAGTATCCAGCCACCTGACTTTGCAATGGCTTTAATCTATAACAACGACTACTGAATTTGAATACCATGTTCTGTTTTTTACCAGTGAACTATGCTTTGGTTTACAAAAGAAACTGAAGACTGTTCTGTTGTGGAGAGAGAGAGAAAGAGGATGAGATGTAAATATTAAAGATAGAAGAATAAAAATCTTTTGAAGGGGAATCGAGTGCTTGCCTACCGCTTAAGAAAAATGCACTATAAGGCAGCTATTGATTTTTCATTCAGCAGCACTGAATGTCTTATTGAAAAGCAGCAATGCCCAGTAATTTGAATTTTCAATTAAGGTAGCACGTTCCTTGGACACATTTACTACTGCACTCCAGTGACATTTATTTGACTTTTAAAATCCCTGTACTATTGTATTCATGTTTGCATAGATCAAACTACCAATACAGAAAGTGTTGGGATTATAACACTGCTGATTATAGACACGTTTCGAAGGCTCCGTGGATAATCAAAGGACTTTATAGGTAGGACAATGTCTAGTCAAACACTGCTGAACTAAGATATGCCACTGTGACATAAATTAAGCAGTTCAGTATTTCAGGTTACAAATATTTACTTTTTCCTTACCTGTATGGACAGTATACAGTTGCACTGAAGTTAAACTAGTTATTAAAAATGTTTAAATTATATGTTTATATTTTAGAGGATGGGGGGGCTTTACTGAAATTCACACTTCTCAAACTGATCAGCTACTTACATGTATAATAATCTCAACTGTAAGACAGGATGCAATATTTCTGGACTATAAATAGGTAATGATGGCTCATATTGAGTTATCTTCTAGAGAAAAATGGCTAGCAACCTGCTAGTTTTCATAGCCCTGTGTCGAAATGGCATAGCCTGACCTCCATGTGGTGAAGTGACAAATTCCTAGAAATGGATTTAGTCTTTCCTAGTCATAGATGCTTCCTTGTTCAAAAACTACCTCAGCTTCTTCTACTAAATAAGGAACTTGGGTAATCCTTGGGCATTTTACTAACCATAAGAGGCCAGCTTGGATTCCCTACAGCACCAGGTTGTGCCCACTGCTGCACAACAAAGCGCTGCCAGTTTGCTTCATCTAAATTACAACGTGGGTTGCACAAATTCCCACCTGTGTTGCGCTCGCAAACTTGTTTCTTGCATTTAAAATATAGATTTGAACAAAAGGAACACACCTTATATGCAAAGTCAAGAAATTACTATTACGTTAACTGAAGTCTTAACAGTCTAAAGATTTAGTCCAGTTGCAATGATACCAGCACTTATATCTCAGAATAGATTAGGTTAAAATACCTCTTCGTTACCTGCCTCTAAAACTGGTTTTACTCAGGTCCCAGGCTTGTGTCCTTTAGCAATAATCATCCACTGGTGAGTTATTTATAGTTCTCGGGCCTTTGATATCATCCACTGCCTGCAGATTCAAAACCCCTGCTGTTATCTCTTGCCTCTACCCTTCCATGCTGCATCAGAATTCTGATCCAGGGTCATAGGTAGTTCATGCTGCACAGAAAAACTACTTGCTCTTCCTCCCTAATGGTTACAGAAATATATATAACAATGTGTAGCATGTATATTTATGTACACATACATCAGACAATTGTACAAAAGCTAAACCAAAATAGGTAGTAGCACCTGTTTGTCAGACAAATATTGTTACAGCTGAACAAGCTAAACCACAGCACATAGAGGCCAAGCCCAGTCCAGACAAAGCCTGGGAGGTCCTAAGGTCTACGTTGTTATCTTAACACAAGCCTATAGCCTGTTGCAAGCAAGAGCAACATCATATTTACAGGGCTACAAGGCTACAAAAGACGAATTTCACAGAAATGGTGCAAGAAAAAAAATGACAGCGAATTAACATCTTCAACAGTTCCTAAATTGTCTCTGCAATCTTTCTGCTACTGTGGGGAAAAACAAATTTCAGTGCTGAATTTAATGCTTTCTGCATCTGCAGTCAGTAGTGTCCAGATATCATTAATCTTTTCTGCAACCCAACTCTTTTCCCCCTATTTATACTAATTTCTCTTGTGGTTTTTTGGTTGTATTAAATTTCACTAACGGCTGTCTTTGTTTTAATGTTTTAAGGGTTTTCAATAAATATCAGTTCAAACTGGCCCGGGCAAGAAGGGACAGAATCAAAAATTTCTCTCTGTTACTTCTGGCAGGAGTTAACTCTTCTTGTGACGGGTGATGCAGTCATATCACAGCCATGCGAATGATCAGCTAAACTGGCACTCTGCCCCTTGGAAACCTCAGTCCAGAGCTCTGCAGTAGAAAATAGTTGGCTTGCTTCAACTTAGTCCTACTCCTTTTCTTTAGCTATTCATCATCATTATACGTGGGGCACTTTCGTTACAGCCTTTCACTGCCTTTCACCTTGGGCAAGGACCTGGTGGGTCCCCGCTGGCTGGAACTGCCCACACGGCAAATTGTCAGGGAAAGCCCAGCTTCCCGAGAGGAATGCAAAGGTTGTCCATGCGCAACACCAGAATAAACAGCCGAGGTAAGAAACAAAACATAGTGAGAAGTCGGAAGAGGATAAAATAGGGGGTGGAGGGGAAGCAGGCGCGAAGATGAGGATACCTGTCTGTTACCAAATCCAGAGAGGCCACTAAGGTTAACCTCTTGAGAAGTCTGCGTTCATCCAGGACAAATCATTTCTTCTAACCTTTTAAACATTAGGCATTTTCAAGTCAGACAGGCAAATGGGTTCTTGGAGGAAAGGAGGAGCTCTCTAGTCCCTCTCCAAGGCTCTGAGCCAGCCCACTATACTGTAGTACTGAAGGTGCCTCATTTCTCTCCGTGACCCTGTAATAAGGATGGACTGTACAGATGTACTCAGTGAAGTGCTCCCAGCCCTGCTATCATCGGACTGAGATCTCCTGTTAGAGCTAATGAGGTTCTGCTCCCACTTAATCTCGAAATATGGCACAGTTAACGCTTTTTAGTTTGCTTAATGACATGCTATTAATAAAGACATGACCTGAACAGCTACTTGCATTTATTGTCTTTTTTTGTCCATTTTTTACAATTATGCGGAGGCAATTGAATTTTTTTAAGATCATAAACTATTGTTTTGTTTGACAAGTTGTATATAATCATCCTACATTCCCATGAAAGTGCTCAACAAGGTCAATGCATAAGCTAGCAATTTATCTGAAACATTTCTCATGATATTGAAATTGCTTTGCTACTTTTTCAAGTTATTATCATGATTGCCTTATTGACAGAGTAGTATGTTAACCCTTACTGAAGAGAGGTTGAGTCCTCTGTAATTACGTGGGTTTTTTTCAAGCAGTTTCAAGTTATCAAAAGCATCAAACTATGCTTAATAATAACTTTGTTGAACAGTAACTATGCTGAACAGAGCAATTCAATATCTTCTTTGTTTTTCCAATAAAAGCCCTAAAAAAGGCACAGCAACCTACACCTTTAAACAAACTAGAATTGGTGTAAGCAAAAGAATCACAAGTTTTTGCTGGGGTTAATGAAACCATAATATAATTCTCTGATCAGATTCATTACTGGACAATCTTGGTCCAAATGAGATATTTGTGTGTGTGTAAGGCTCAAACACTAGACGGTGGAGAATTAACTTCTACATCATTATTTTAAATTGAAAACAAACAAGCAAACAAATCTTAATTATCTTTAATTTTAAGAACAAGAAGCCTTGTTTGTGTGAGAGAAATAAGAGTGCACAGAATTTTAATGGGATTTGAATGTTTTATCTCTTTAGGCTTGATTTGGTTCTGTCATTTTTCAAATATGAGTTATTATTTTTGCTGTTAAATGACATCAAACTGCCCAAAGGCTATTCTCGTTCTCTCTTTACAAAGCTCTGTTTATAAGTCTCTGTTACTTATTTAGAACCAGTTATTACAAAATATAAAAATACCTAAAGTATGACGGCACAGATGTTCTCTTTGGCTTCTCCTCTTCAGGCTGACCAAACCCAATCACCCAGCCGCCTCTTACACACCACGGGCTTCAAGCACTTGACTGTCTTAATGGCTTCTGCTGGACTGAGACTCTTGTCAACCCTTTTCTCTGGCTTATCGTGGTCCTTCTGAACAGCAGTTCTGCCTCCCAGCATATCAACCACTCCCTCTAAGTGAGTATCACCCACAGAGCTGCTGAGAGGGGACTGTCCCAACATCCACGCTCTTAATGATGTTAAGCAGTACTGGCCCCAGTAGAAGTTCCTAAGGGATACTACACGTAACCAGCTGGCAGATGGAGTTTGCACTCCTTGTCATAACCTTAGGAGCCCAGTGGTCCAGCCAATTCTCTGCTCACCTTAACCCTCAGAATGTGAAACAAGTTTCAAACAATTTTTTAGGTATTCACAACCATTTAGCAACCTCCTTACAAAACAACCTAGATACCTTTGTTTTCCACTGTCTTAAAAGCCAGAAGGAAATACAGCTTTCAAACATACCAACACAAAGAGGGAAATAAAAATTAGTAGAACAGAACACTGTCAAGCTTTAGAAATCAAACTTCAGAATTATATGCATGCCGTATGCTTACAAATGATCTTCATTAGCACCTAATTACAATTTAGTTCAGCTAATCAGATGATCAACTGCATTGATTTTTATCAACTGATTAACCCTAATATAAAGTACTATGAAAATTTACAAGATTGCAGTAGACAATTCAAGTTATTTTCAAATACTTTGTTCTCTGGGGAAAAAAAATGCAATGAGGACTAAATTTTGCTTTTCTGCTTAGGAAAAAAACTTTTCACTGAAACAAGGAATAAACGCAGCATATAATAGCATGTTTTGGCCCACATACATTTAAATATGAATTTGGGACTGCAAAGAGCCTAATTCAAATTCTGTTTTTTTTAAAAAATAATACTTTCAGAGGTTTGAAATGGGGTTCTACAAATGTATGATGTGAGCTATTTCAAAACAGAACTCGAACCATTGCTGCATAAAACTGTAATGATCATTAATGACAAATGACTGAAGACAATGACAAATGAGGACATACATGGAGCTCTGAATTTCTGTATGTCACGGTTGAATACTTCTCATCCTGATAAATCATCTCTTCATCAATTTTAATGCTGGGAAAATCTGAGAACAAGAGATGAACCTGGCCTGAAGTTTACCTTTCTGAAGCACTACAAGTTTTACAAAATTCCTTGGTGACTTTTCTTGCTTGAAAGTTATAAGATCAAGTCAGAGATTTGGCTGATAAGTAAGGTAAGTGTCAAAATAGATGTTAAAGATCAAAACTTAACCATTATGAAGAATAGTATCAGGAAATTAAAGGGGGGTACAGGAGAGATGGGGAGGGACTCTATCAGGGAGTACAGCAACAGGATGAGGGGTAAACTTTTAAGCTGAAAGAGGGGAGATTAAATTAGATATTAGGAAGAAATGTTTTCCTGTGCGGGTGGTGAGGCAGTGGCCCAGGTTGCCCAGTGAAGCTGTGGATGCCCCATCCCTGGAGGGGTTCAAGGCCAGGCTGGATGAGGCTTTGGGCAACCTGGGCTAGTGGGAGGTGTCCCTGCCCATGGCAGGGAGGTTGGAACTAGACCATCTTTAAGGTCCCTTCCAACCCAAACTGTTCTATGATTCTATAAAAGGAAATGCTCTGAACTTCAGGAAAAAAAAATTCTTTCTGCAACAATAAAATTATTCAGATACGTATTCAAACAACACGGTCAGAGGTACCAGGATAATGTATTACACTTCTGCTTTTCAAACAATAAAATAAATTCACTCTTCTCAATGACATGAAGTGACATTAAACACTTTATGAAGATCTTTTTGTGGCTGTAAGATGGAAGAGAGCAAGAGGGCAGCACTGTCTCAGCACAAAACCTCCTACTGTAGGAACACGATTAACATCTTAAAAGGGCTATTGGAACTAAAAGTTTTCTTGCAAGTGCATCCACACTGTGAGACAGACTTTATACTAAAGTTAAACGTGTCAGCTTTTATAAGGGATCTTTTAGAAGATATGAACCAGTACACCCTGGGGGGCAATTGGTTGGAAAATGGCTTGGCAGAAAAGATCCTGGGGGTCCTGGTACATACCAAATTGACCATGAGCCAGCAACGTGCCTTTGCAGCAAAAAAGGCTAACGGCATCCCAGTCTGAGCTACAAGAAGTGGAGGTGATCCTTCCCATCTGGTGAGGACACATCTGGTGTGCTGTGTGCACTTGTGGGCTCCCCGGCAGAAAAGAGACATGGCATACTGGACAGAGTCCAGCAAAGGGCCACGAAGATGATTAGATGCTTGGAGCATCTCTCATACAAGGAACTTTTCTCATACAAGAAACTGATATACAAGAAGTTCTGTTTAAACATAAGAAAAAAAAATTATTTATGACGAGAGTAGTCTAAGAGCAGAGCAGGTTGCCTAGAGAGGTTGAGGAGTCTCCATCCTCGATATTCAAGACCCAGCTGGACAATGTCCAAGAACGTGCTCCAGCTGCCCCTGCTCTGAGAAGGAATATCAGACTGCTATACAATCTGCAGAGGTCTATGCCAACCTCAGTAATTCTGGGATATAACTTTTACTACCAGGGTTATGTGAATGTCCTGTGTAAATCCCAGGAAACATTACCTTAAATTCTCTGCTGCTTCAGTGGCTAACCTTCATCTTCAAATTTTATTTCCAATAGTGTGCTAATGAGAAAAACAGCAGTGGAAGCAGTACTTGCTGTTAGATCTATTAAACATGATTAAAAGAAAGAGGCTGAAGTGCAATTAAGGTAAATATTTCACTGAGTTTTAGTAATCTGCAGAGATTGTATCCAAAGCATACATACTGAAGTCTGAGAGTCATTGTGTTAAATCTCATGAGAAAAGAGCTTTTGCTCAGTATGTGTGCTGTGGATGTAAGATGTGATAGGGCAATATTTAGTAAGACTTTAACACACGTAATTATTTTAACATTTGTCAGTCTTTTTGATACTACCATTAAACACAAAATTCTCCAACTTTCAAAAAAGCTATCAATAGAAAGTATTCTGATTCCTGAAGAACAGAATTAGCAATATAGATACTGAAAGCATAAAATTGATTCTATACTGATCTGTTGAAAAAAGGCAAAATATGGAATAACAATATACAGACACTAAAGTGTTAAATTCTTTTGGAGACAGAAGGCAACTGTCACCAATTTCTGAAAGTGGCAAAACCATGAATGCTTAAAAAATGAAAAACTGTTTTCAGTAACTCAGATTTTAATTCAGATCATATGTCAATAACCTCCTGTTTTTCCATTTTGCCATACTTTTATTTACCTGCTTTTGTGGTTCTGTCTTATCTAACAGCTTCTGGAAATCACAATTCGTGTCACTGATTTGCCTTTCAGTCTCTCTGACCATTTTCTCATTCAGATGCGAGTCTTTTCTATTTAATCATCTTGCCTGCAATTCACTATAATAGAATGAAAATATGCCAGAAGTGATATTCAAAAATCAAAATATTATACAGTATAAACATTTTTTGTAGCATAATGACGAGGTAAACTGCAGTGGCAAGATAAGTACACTTCTTTTCTCATCGCCTCTTTTTTTGTAAAAAATATAAGAGTTAAGATTCTTAATTGAGTGCCTCCAGAAAGCAGGGTGTTCCAAGTATGACACCACCTCCCATTCAAGTCATGAGAAAAAAATCAAGAGAATTGGCAACTGGTGTAAAAACACTGACACTTACCAAAAACTAATTAGAGTCTTGCATCCACTGGTCTAACATCTTCAATGTCTGTGATTTTAGGACTTAATCATCACTGGCCATTAGTGCTGTCTTTTTACAAAACTGAGGAAGTGTGTTAATTTGTGGAACAGCAAAAATTAGAGTTTGGAAATAGGATAAATGTGAAGCACAAAACATTGTATTAATTCCACTGTCAAATTAGAAAAATAAATTTTTGGGAAATGTTCTCTAATGTTCCATGGGGGGGGGGGGGAAACTCTACACAGGTTAGTAGATACATAAAGATGTATCAAATGTATCAAATCCATCTGCACATCTCAGTCATGCATTTTTTGAAACTGAGCCTAATTTCAAGAAACTGCCTTGATCTTAGGACCTCATAATCAAATGCATTGTCTGACACTAGAATGAAGCCAAACCGCTTTGAAAGGCCGTTGCTTTATCTCTCCAAGAGCACTAGAAAAAAAGTTTACATGGAAAAAAAGTCTGATCTTCATTTCTAAGTACAGTTCAGAACAAAGATATTGCAAAGAAAGTCACTTCTACCTTGCTGTGTGCTGACAGAGGACTTACTTATAAGCAGCTATAAAAAAACACAGAAAAGATTTTAAATTGAAAATAGAAGCAATAACTTTTGTGTGTCTGTAGGAAACAGGACATGCGACAGAGGTGAATCAGAATTCTTTTCAGCAGGAAGGTACTCACTGACCGTTACATCATTTCCATTGGCATGCCACAGTAATGAGGAGCCCTTTCTTTGGAGCATATCAGCCTTCATAATGATAATTCCAATTAATTCTTAGAAAAACTCTACACATTCACTTCTATAAGTCCTTAAAAAAATAAAACAGCAGATCACAGGAGTTAGTTGTCTGCTTAGACCTCTGTTTCGAAACACTTTACTGCGTTCAATCCATGGAGACAAAGAATCTAGACACGAAACAGCTATGGAAATAAAAGCACTCGGAAGGTTTCTATTGTAATTTAAGTATGGCAAACAACATTCGGAACAAATGCACTTAGTGATGCGCACAGCCTTCAGTTCTGTTTGCATTTCATACTTCATTCCCTGAACTCAACTTTCAACTGAATGAGAGACTTTCGACATGCACTTTGGGGACCACTCATGCTCGTGGTTGGATGGTTTTCTATTCCTTTTAGACTGCAATTAGGCATTAAAAAAAAAAAAAAAAGAGGAAAGACCTAATCTCTAAAAATAACTCAAAACAGTGACGGTCACTGAAAGATAACTTATAAATGCTCTATTAAGTCTTACCCTCCCCCCCCAAAGAACACTCCTCTTGATTAAACAACTTGTTTAAGAACCAGATTTAACAGTTGAACATTAGCACATTACTGCTGCTAGTACATTAAAAGAGTGGCAGTCGTAATGAGTTTGCTTGAGCTGTGACACGCTCCAAGTACCTGTTCTGCCTTTTTCCCCTCTAATGACACTTATCAATTAAAGTGCTGACCACTAGGGCCTTGCTGGGTAAAATGTTGTCATTTTATAACATGTTTTAGATCTCTAGGATCAGAACCATGAAGCTCAGTCTCGTATTTTACAGCTACTCTCCCCAGTTCATTAAAAATGGAGACTCCAGCTGTGGGTTTGCCTCTATAACCCACTGTTAGGGCACCACCCGGAGAACAGAAAGACGGCACAGCAGAGATTTCAAACTACGTGTTCCCCAAATAAAACACAGTTTAATTACCAGCCTAATCTCTTCCAACCACCTTTCCTCTATCTCCGTTCTACTGATTTTTTTGTAACATCTTTGTTATAATCTAATAAAGAGGAACATCTTTGAAATGTCAACTTTTTTTTTTTCAGAGGAAGATAATTTATTTTCCGAGTAGTCCTAGCTTAACCTATTTTTACTACAATCTGTGCATGATCTCATCACAAATTGAGAAACTACATACAGCACTTCTTTGAAAGAGAAAGTACAATCCATTTGCCATCTAAGTCCATTCCACTGTTCAAAATGGAAGAATGAAACTTATCTCTGATGGTTGGATTTTTGATACAAAAACACATCCACCAGCAGGACCAACCAACGTTCTGTATATGGCTGAGCTCAGACGACAGCTTTTTCCCCACAGCACTATTTTGATGTCAAGCCATGTGTTGGTAATATATTTTCAGTAAACCAGTGGAAACTTCCTGACTTCGAGTTCCTAATGCTGTCAAATTAGCTGGAAACTGCCCAATAGATCAAAAATGTTATCAGGGAGGAGATGGGGAAACAGCAACAATCTCATAACCTTTGTTTCCCTAAGAAAGTGAGCTGAAAACCCCCTCCTCCTTCTTCCCCCAAGTCTTTGACAACACCAAAAATCAGTGGGTGAAATAAATATCACACTCCATCCTTCCCAGTGTCAGTACGTGAGTCTGCCACTCACCACATTTCTGCTGAATTAACAGTAAAGATGCATTTCGACTGATAGGCTCCACTTCCCAAAGACATTTAGTGAAAAAAAACCCTCACAAGCTCAAAATATATACAAAGGAAACTCAAATACATCTGAACAGCAAGAGCTAGCATTCTAAACAGCATATGCTCTATAATCTACAATATTTTTTTTAAAGAAAAGAAGCAGTCTTCAGTTTACAGGTTTAATTAAAAACAGCCAGGGCATTTCACATTCTGATCTAGAAAATCAGAAATAAACTAAGGACACAAACACTGCTAGCTTCTCATCTAAATTGCTCTTCCACTACATGTATTTGTGTTTTATAATCACAGGTTATTTTCTATATAACTGTACTTTTCCTTTATGTATTTTCTAGAATGGAGTTACAGCGAACTGTCTTTATCTTAAAACAAAAAACCACCTTGTCACTAATTTCACAAGATTCTCTTAATGCCTACTTAAAGCATCGCACAAAACCAGTGATAACCTAGGGCCAGAAATGACAGCATTTTTATGTTGGAGTGTATAATACAATTCAGTCTGAAGACAGAGAACATACTATTTGTGAGAGGTACAAATCTGAGTGGCTTCTCGTATTCATACTTCAGTGCCTACAGAACTACTTAAGAAATCTTTAAAGATCTTTGGAACCTCAACTTTGTTATTACAGAGATATATTAGACCGTTTTTATTCTACACACCACTGAAACAACAACTTTTCTTTCCCTGGGAAACGGATGTTTATACCCTCATTGTTTATTCCTCTGAAAAGAGGAGCTATTACTTGCATCTTTAAATTAATTTGAAGCACACGTGCCTGGGTATAACTAAGTGGAAAAGGCTAAATTGTAGAATCACAGCAATTACATTACATGACATTGCTGAATTACTGCTAGAAAGATTTCTAAGTGCAGCCCATTCATTTCTGATATGCATCAGTCCCTGGGCTGTGGGATTTCCTTGGGCCCTTGTTTCAGCCACCTAACCTCCGGCCTGGGAGCTTCCTTCTGTAATACATGGAAACAGCCTATGGTCTAAACACTTTGTGAGATCTCCTCTCANCCAAAACAGCCTCACAGGCTCCTTCAGCTTGCCTAGGGTCTGAACACTTTGTGAGATCTCCTCTCAATATATTTTTCCTCTCTAAAGAGGACATAAAGTTTCCCAGGGTACCTCAGTCTGCTCCCTGAAAACAATGCGCTGCACGCTTACGGCCGGGCACAGGGAGCCAGTGGGTCCTTAGGACTGCCCAGCATCAGACCTGCCGAGGGTTTTGCTGGGCTGTAGCGTTAGTTTCATTATTTACTCTTCTTCTCTCCCTTCAAGCCAAAAACCCTTTAGGTATTCAAACTTTTTTATTTAAAATACAGAAGTTGAAAAACAGATTAAGCGATGCAATAACTGTGTATAGCAGACGGAAAGTTAACTTTAAATAGCCTAGTTTGCCAAACTTAAGTGCTGGAATAAACTTACCATGTAAATATGATAATGAGTAAATTCTAACATATTCAGTCAAACATCTACGGAATTTTTTGTGTCTTGCTTAATTAGTTACAGTTTCATGTACTGCCGTCTTTCATTAACTTTGTAATTCCTGGGCATGCATAGGTGGGTGCCTCACTAAATATTATTTGATTAACGCACAGTACTCATATAATATATGCTAATTCTTATTTGCTAGGAAGTTAATTATAAAGCTTTGATAATCTGTTTTGATAAATGTAATTTGGTGGAAAATTAGGTGTGCTCCTAGGACAGAATTACATTAATTCAAATTTTTTTGTTGTTTTTTTTTTTGTTTTGTTTTGGTTTGGTTTTTTTTTCAGACAGTTACTTACCCCATTATGGAGATGAAGCATTTGCTTGTGGTACAGGCAAGCCAAGTCTGGAGTAAGCACTGGGTTACCCTTCTTAATAACTCTTCCCATGGTGAAGGTTTTGCTAAACACTTTTTACACATACAAAAAATACATTAAGATATACAACCAAGAAGGAAGTAAAGCAAAATCAGTGTGACTTGCTCTAAAAATACTGAACAGATTAGTGAACGAGAACTTATAATAAAGTTGCAAGTCCATAAGACTGCAGCAGTGCTCTCTGACACATGAAAATGTCATCACAAGAGACCTGAACACTACCAGCTGGGGAAGGGTCTCAGCATGTTTAAGACCTAATGTGCCACAAGGGCTCCAAAGGAGCAACAACTCCAGTGAAAAAAAGGAGAAATCGGGAGTAACTCAGCATTTCCTCACTTTGGCATGTATCAAGTTGTAACATGCATGGAAACCAAGTTGATAATTCATGAAATGATAGTAAGGTCCTGGCTGCGGACACACTGAGAGGGCTGTGTGCCAGGGAAGCGGGTGGTGGGTGTGATTCTGTACGGGGCTCCTGCGGTGTCTGCAGTGAATGCATGCTCAGATTGTCTAACAGGCTGAGGTCACTTCTGCAGGGAAACAGGGGCAGCATTCTCCTGTTGGGATGAAGGTGTTTTGGAATTCTTCTTTCGTACATGCAGTGTTTGTCTGTTGGAATCTATCTTTTATTTTCTTGTCTCTGGGAGTCCCACGAGTAATAACACTATTCCATAATTAACATGACAATACCATTATTTGTTAAGAAATTAAAAATAAATTTGAATTCAACTCACAGCAATGCACCGTGAATTGTAAAACTCATGTTAGATATGAGATTAATTTTTACATGGGCATATGGAAAAACGATTGTCACTAGGTCTCAATGTGAATCAATACCTATATTTAGCATAGTTAATCTCCTGTACAAACAAATCGCCACTTATTTATTCACTTTCCTTTGGCTTAATTCCTAAACATCTAAAGACTTCAAAGAACTATACAGAAGCCAGATAAAGAGCTTATCTGCATAATTCTTATGCTAATTCACAGAAGGCGTCTTGACTAAAAGGATGTCTACGTGCACGCTCAGGGCTCACTGTTATTAATTCTTTTCCTCTAAAAGCTAAAATATTATACACATATTTAGTCGTAATATATCTTACTTTGCTTCTTTAAGAGAGTACACGGTTCTGGATCCAAATACGAGCCTGGTTACTCCAGACTGATCTTTCTCTTCTCTGGAATATCTGGAGATATTTTTGAGGCAGGTACTGCCACAGTGCATGTGTGCAAACAGAGCAGCAAGTACAAACGCTCACACACTTTTTAAAGAACAAAGAGCTTGGTGTCCTGTGCAACAGCAAAAGAAAAATTAGTATGTGAAATACTACTAACTGCTGCTTATCTAAAATTTGTAGTTGTCCTAAAATTAAAAAATATTAATTTTCTCACTACGTTCTCCCTTCCCCAGCCCTACATGCTGTATATTCATCACTTTACTCTTTGGATAAAAACAGCTTACAGTCCCAACATTACACACCTCTGACAATACAATTTCCACATAATATTTATAACTTTGTAAACATTTTATTTGATAGAGTTCAAAGGCAAACTGGAATGGTTTCCATTTACATAAGAGGTAGTTTTCCCAGAGAATCTGAATAGTTTTCAATATTATACTTTTATTATTTTTAATATTATTTCTTTTCAGTAAAAAAGCACCAGTTATCTATCTATCCAAGTTTCTATGAAACCCCATAATTAAAAAATATTACCTGCTTCTTATAAACTACCATCACAGTGACTGTATGACAGCATTGTCAGCTGATGTAACTGACACAGCTCCAGGCAGTTCTGCTGGCCTCACGCATCACACCTGCAGACCATGCTGAACCTAAGCCAAGAAAATAGTACTGCCATTTAAAATGCTTTTAAACAAATTGCATGTTGCAGCCCTCAGAAATGACAGGGTTGTTTTCTGAAGGTTTTTCTACCCTGTGCTTTTTACTGTGCACACAATGGTGAGGGGGGTTTGTTTCTCACTTTTTACACTGTGTGCTGGCTTGTTAATCACGAGGGTGCACACACATTTTCATTACTAGATAACTGAATGTTTGCAATAGTAGTTCAGCAAAATACCACTGCTGCCCACAAAGCAATTCCCTGAGACTATCTTCACAGACTTTTTATATAGAAATGAGTTAACTAGGTTTACTCACCTGATGAAAACAGTGCAGTTCTGATTCCCATCCACAACAGAAGGAGGCTTTTCGTTTTAAAAAAGGCACACAAGATAAAAGGAACATTATTCTCTTATAAGTATAAAAAAAAATCCTGAAGGGTCAGTGCTTTTTACATAATGGTTAATTCTTCCTGGAATGACACTGATTTATCTGTATAGTAAATAACTCATTATGGTACCATCACTAGGCCAACCACTAACATGTCATGATATATTATACTGCTAATTATTTCCTTTGGTTTCATGAAAGACTTCCTTCTTTTTTTCCACTTTCTGTCTTCCTCATAATTATATACAGCCAGATTTTTTCAAGATTCAGTTTGAACCAGTCTATCAAAACCAGGAATTGTTTTAATAGAGCAACGGTCTATAGGCTTCTTAGTAGATCTGACAGAGAAAAAACTGAATCAAACTCGGATGTAGATTCTGGCTAAGTCAAGCAGGATGTGTAGGTTGGTAAGAAAATATGCATCACTAGTAAATTAATATGTTCACACAGGTCTAGCATAATATATTAGAAGTGAATAATTAATGTCATACAGGAATGGACAATTATAATGCATATGTATCTGGAAAAGCAAGGTATGGAAATTCACTTTGTTTTATTCTCTTACTGTCTTTCCTTCTTCTGCTTTTTAACAGTAATTCCCCTTTTTCCCTTTGTAAATTGTGCTCACTTCACTTTGTGTCCATTTACACAATTACAGAACTGTGAGCATCTATTGAATACAATGTGTTGCATGTTATTTTAACCCACAATCCGTTTGGGAGTGGATGAGTGGGCATTAAGCTTCCCTTGTTTATCTATTTCCATTCCTGCTAAATCTGGAGTGTATAAACTGGCTGCTTCTGGCTAAGAAATTTTACTTCTACTGACAGCCCCACAGCCTGAATGTCTAATGGGAGATACTCCTACAAAAGGAAATATTCAATCTTAGAAGAATAAAACTTTCAGTATAATTCTGTGAAGGCTACTATATCTTTAAAGAAACCTAACATGATCAGCAGCTTCTATTCATTATCCTGTTATTCAGTTCCAAGATACTATTTTCACGTGTCAACTTTTTTTTTAATGAATTGAATTCTTCAATTCGTTTTCCAGAGCGTGTAGATGAAATTGCTCCTTGTACTGAGCACTATGTTTTGATATTTAAGAAATATATTTCTATAAATAATATATATTTATACTTAAGAAAAACAATAATATGTTTTAATCCTGTAGATATAGTAGTAGAATTACAGTAGTTGTCTTCTGAGTACATTAATGTGACTTCTCGTGGGAAGAAAACACCTTGCTTTCTTAAGAACTTTTACAAATGTTCTCTCTTCTCAGCACACTCAAAGGTAATACCATTTTTCTGCTTATGGAAACAGGGGTAACTGGGATAGCAGAAGGCAGAGTGAAAGAGCTGAAGGCAGTAGGCCTTTGTTGGTAGAAAATAATTCCACTTGTACTTCCAATTTGATACAAAGTGGGAGGCACTGAAGGAACATAATGTCGTAGTTTCATAACGTGTTAAGATGTGGAATTTCAAACACTCCAGTTGCAATTTGCAGCACTGCTCAGTACCGACACGAGCAATAACAGGTTCATAAAATATTTGCAAATTCTGTCCAGGGGATGTTTCAGAATGGAACACAAGGTCACATTAATCAATCAGTCCAGCGATACACTATGCTGTAGCAGGGCACAGACACTATCATTCATAGCTACATTGCACACTTCGTTTGGGAGCCTTTTTTTAGATGTCTGGCACACGTAATCGCCTGCAACTTATGAAATTTTGTTCTAACAGTTTATCCCTTAGCATTAACACTGCATTTCTTAATCATATCTGAAGTGAGGTGGAGCCCTGATACCACTCTTTGTGCGTCAGCGGCAGTTTTAGCGGTGGTCTCAATAGGACTCGTCTTTGCTTTCTATTTGCCTCTGCACAATGCATATAGAAGAACCAATGTTGCAGATGCAGTAAAAATTCCAACACATCACCCATTGGAAGTAGTAATATAACTATGGTTTAGTGATGACCTCCAAAAAAATAATTACAAATCCAGTATGTATATGATGACTACTCACTATACCTTACCTCTTCATTGTAAGAATAAAGAACAATAAACTTTTAGATCTGCCTGATATTCTTTTACCTTAAGCAGCCTAGTCCGACGTGTAGTTCCAAAGTGATTTTGCAGAAAGAATATCTTAGCAGACTCTGATATAAAACCCAAGTAAATAGGAATTAGTAACAAAGGTGACAACATGTATCTGGTAACAAACTGAGTGATTTTACCCTTAATCTCAGCAAACAATTCTTTTCTTGACTAATAAGCTACATAAACCAAATGTATCCTTACTCCTCAGTTCTTAATATGTATCAAGACAGTCTATATTGTTTTTGCCAAATTTCAGACTTCTCTAACATTCCTTTTGATATACTATATTTTTCTAATATGTCACTTGAATTAACAGGATAACTTCTCAAACAAAAGAGATATCTCTGCATGTTGAAAGTGTGTCTTTGAAAGAGCTCTGTAGAATAAAGAGACTTTTAGAATGTTACAATATTAGACACAGAAACCAGCTTAGTTATGGTGGACTTAAGACTTCTCTAATTTCATTGACTTCAGTGCCACTAACGATCTAGGGCTCACTGTCACAGAGGGGAAAAACAAATACATGCTAAACACAGAAAGACTCTTTTCTAAAGCTGTATTTCCTTACAGGGGATGATGGTATTGACTAGACTGATGGAGCCATCCACTTCTTGGTAAGCACTGAAACAGGAGATTTGTCCACAGAAACGAGCCAGTGATCCTTCCTGACAAATTCTTTCTGAGGGCTTGGAAGTTAGTCTGATGGTATCATCCAATTTCCAATGAAAAACATCTATGCTGCAGAAAGTCTAGGTGATAGCTAGGTCCTGCGTTTAGCACTCCCAGCCAAAGACAACTGCCCGGGGAATAGCCATGGGAATAAAACAGTCTCTTACCTCCAGAGTAAAGTCAGGAAAATAACATTTTTCTTACTTTGCTGATAGACCAGAAAGGAAAACAAATTTTATTTTTTTACTTTTTAGCCAAAGAAAAACACAATTTATTTTTTCTGCTAACAGAAATAAAGAACCCCAAACGTGTAAGCCAATTATATAATGAAGTCTCCACAGTTCTTTCGATAATTAACATTTTCTAAATGCTAAATTACTTAATTTTTTAACTAAATACTAAATTATTCAATTTTTTTTACAAAAGAGTAAGCATTTTGACTGCAACTATTTACTGAATTTCAGTTACAGTTCTAAAACTATTAATCTCTGTAATTAATTATTTAGGGACCAATTTCCTGAAATGTGTTGAAAAATTACTGCCTTGGATTTTATCTTAGAGATGTTAAAATAGATAATGGTTACCTGCAGTGCCAGGTGGAGAGACTAATTCTGCTTTTTCCCAGTACATTAGGGCAAACGGAGACTTATCTTCATAAGTAGCAGATCTTAATCCACAAGAGAGAAGGAAAGATCTAGAGGAGAAAGTCAGTACAAGTAACTGATTCATCTCACAATGTTTTGATTGAAGAGTTCTCAGAAACCTCTACTTTTAGTTACACATTCTGCATTTTCTTTGCAAAATAAATAAAAATCAAGAAAATGCCTAGATACTATGGGAAAATGAGGACACAAAGCCAAAGAGCAATTTCTTTGCCTGGGGGAAGCAGAAGTACTCTGAAGTTCAAAAGGAGTTGCGATGTTAATCACTTGACCATCAGCAGTCCCAATGCAGAAAAACGCAGGCGATCTGGTTTTTAAAAGTATCTGCTACATTGGCAACAGCATTTGCAGAAAGTTTATCTCATACCTTCTCATTTGGGAGGACGGTCTTAGCCCAAATACTGCCTCCACACCAGGAAGCACCAGAAGGATACAGAGGCCGCTAAATGACAGAAGCGGATTTCCCATAGGTAGGAATATGAGAAAGACTAAAAATTTCTTATATGACCTATGGTTCAGTTTAAGAAGTGCATACTGGAGTAAAAACATAGCATATGATATATGTGAGTTTCTGGTAAAATGCTGTGTGTACAGGAGCCCTGAGGCACAGCTACAACTCAACCAGATTCCCAAGGACCTTTAATTTAAATTCCGTGTTTTTCTAAAAGTGCTCAGTTGAGACAATCAAATAACTCTAAGCTGAAATCCCCACTTCTGTTTCCATCTTCCCTCAGCTGTTAATTTTTTGCTGCACAAATAATTTTTTAGACTACACAAATAATACAGGTACATGACTTTGTTGTTACATTACTTTGAAATAACATCAAATTTTAAAATGAAATTTCTTTAAAACAATAGAGACAAATACTTCTCAACTCTCTTAGGAGACCCAGATAAAGGATTATTATTTTTTTTCTTAAATAAAACTCTGGATTATCTATTTTTGAGAAAACACCTGTGATTTCCATATTATCTGAACATACAAGTGAGCTATATTTTCTACAGTCAGGGTAACGAACATCAGTGAAGTCAGTTTAACACTATGGTTTGTAATCAATAATTATATTATAGGAGACATTACAAATACTGATATATGTATAGCAACATGTAAAATTCATTTGTTTTTATTACCCCAGCATGTTGCCAATAAAAGCAGTTTGATCCATGTGTGTTCAAAATCAATTTATGTTTTGGATTTGGAGTTCTGCCTGATTAATTTTTAAAATGGTCAAAAAGTTTAAAATATGCTCTGGGTAAACACTGAAGGATGATGCTAAACACACCAATAAAACCTCCTTTGTTAAGCGAATTGTCAATCCATTTTTCTCCCTTCTAAACTAGGGGATATACAGCATCCCATTTTAAGATATACTGCTATATAAATTCTATTTAATACCAAAAGAAAAATGAGCACTTTATGATTAAGCAGTAATCGAGACAAACAAGTAGAAGAGGTGAAAGACATCAGCCCACACAGGGACCAAGAATTCATTTTGTATTTCATCTTGAACCTGGAACAGGCACTGCTGCCTCTCACCTCTTCTGCTTCAGAGACCAGAGCGCGGCGTTCTGAATGGCTGCTCCAGCGATTTATATTCCTCCAGGGCAACAGCGCTGATTATTTAATCACCTTGTATGTGCCACTTAGGCAGGGAGAAACGTAGTCATGTGCATCAGGAGTCATGAAGATCGATGGCACCGTCTGTTTCCTTCTCTCTGCGACAACCTCCTCCGACACTCCAGTGGCTGGAGCCAGTTTTTAGAGCAGGTATAACAGGTAATAAAATCCACAGCCAGAACAGCAAAAAGCCAGCTTTTGCTGTAGATGAAGTAGTTTCCATCATGGAATCCATGAGGTTTAGTACATAAACAAGGCAGATAAATTGGAAGAATGAGTAACACCACATCGACAATTGCTGGGCACGCTGGCTCCCAGTTCCAGGTTTGTGCTTTGCCTGCACCGATGTGTAGCCAAATTTAAACAAAATGCCATCACCTCTGAATAATGTGCTGGTCTGGAGATGGGGCTCCAGGTGGGGCAAAACCACGGTCACGTTTGGTTCACCCCAGCAAAGTCCAACTGTTAGTACTGGGAAACAGCTTCTCTTGGAGGGTGTCCATCGTCACTGTTGTAACAGCCAGGACACACAAACTGCATTCTCCTCCCTGTTTAAGGGACAGTTAGAACATATTAATAATGAGGGAGAAAAACTTAGTTAATGCTTTCCTTAAAATAAACTCTGATTAATTGTAGTTGTGTAATCTGTGTGCACCCACAAATTTTTACAGTGTCTGTGCTATGCTACGCTGCTCTATAATGTCTGGACACTAGGCATCTGGGTAAAATTTTGAACAATCTCCATAAAAGTTGTCCACAAAAAATGCTGTATTAGTCTCATTTCCACTTGCAGACCACAAGATTTAGGGCTTTTAAAAAAAAAAATTGTTGTGGGTTGTTTGCTTCCCTTGAAGTAGATTCCATTCCTCCACGTGGGGAGATTAAAAATAATTTAGAGTTTGATTGGAACTTGCTAAAAGGTATCCTTAGCAGGATAATGTTTCAAAGTCATCTGTACCCCCAGATTTCCCACACAATTTACATGTGTAAAATCATCTGAACAATAAAGGTTGCTGTTCTTGCTCCCCGTTAAGGACAAATGCTGCTCAAGCCCCAAGCACTACTCAAATGCTTTCTACTTAGGAGACGTGCTGAGCACACAGCAGTGCTCAGTGTACTGCACTGGACCTCACATCACAATAACACCCACCATCCTTTTTTCTTTTCACTGTACCTTTCGCCAGAAGCCTCCCTTTCATTTTACAGGATGTCATTCTAAAATAGGACCAGAACTCAGCAAACTGACTCCTGCTCTTATGTTCTTACACGAGCAAATTGCTGCCTATTATATCTGGCACACTGTAATACATCTTCAAGTGATGCGATTCGTGTCACTTTCCCAGGGATGGTAAGATGATCTTTGTTTCTAGTGGCACCATCAAAGCAAGAACAGGCTTTTATTAATTTAATAAAGGCTGAGCAGATGCTACAGACTTATCATAAGTGCCATTAACAGAAACTGGAACATAGGCAAGAAATACAATAACAGTCCTTGGGAGCACTTTGTTTTCTCTCCCAGCCATCCAGAACCAGGACTGGGATTGCCAGCTGAGCCTCTCGCATAGTGAGGGAACAGTCAGTGCTGTTCTTCTGAATTAGACTTTAACTTCGCTTTGAAGCCCGCTGTTGATGCTTTGAAGGACAGCTTTTCCAAGATTTCCATGAAGGCTGCTGATCTGAACTGTAAACTAGCACCCGTAGTTTGCCTACAGGCAGCATGCCAGAAAACATCCTTGATTTTTTGCATTTGCTGAGATATTTGAAATACCAAAAATAGCAAAGTTTAGAGTTTACTTCAGCTCTTCAGCCAGATAAAATTATAAAAAAATGAATTATAATACTTTCTATTATTATAATTATTATTATAATTATTATAATAATTTCTCCCCCACCAGCAGTTTGTTGCAAAGGGAATGTGAATACAGTACATAGTAGGCAATGTGAATAGTTTTTCGCCATTTCGAATTCTAGCAAATTTTTTTCCCCAGCTTGGCCCTCTGGCAATCCTCCTTCACTATAGCAGTTGAGTGTGTAGTCAGTGCCATTATCACCATCCAGTCATCAGGAGTGAATAGCGTAGTAGGAATAGAACTCATTACTTTCAGCCTCAAAATAGCACTGAAATAAATGTTTTCTCTGCTTCGCTGTTTGTAAAGGACTTGATGCATACTTTGACATAATGCTTTTGAAGTCAGTGAAACTAACTCAGTGAAAAATCCCTTTGTTGAGTTCGGCTGTGCAATGCTGAAAAGTTACGAAGAAAATTGAGTATGCAGATATTTTCGAGAGTATAAGGAGATAATGTTCTCATAAAACAGAGAAAATCAAACTATTTCCTAATTTATGTAGAGGGGGTTCAATATTTTACAGCTAATGGAAAGAATTTTTATAGATCGACTGGGTACCACAGAAATTTTTAAAACATGTGCAGTAATGATAAGCTAAATTCAGCTGTCGAAAATAGATGTCTCCTTTTCCTGTAATCCATGAGATTAAAGAACTGTAAGTGTAGGAACCTTTAGTACTGATTCATTAAAATAAAAAAGAATTTTAATTAAAAAACCCTCTCTTGAGATTGCCAGCCTTATTCACGTACATTGAGAACTCTTCTGATTTTCACTGTTCCATAACACTACAATCTCTTTTTTTTTTCTAAAATTATGTAGGCATGATTTTAACAATTCCTTTCTCTCTTCTGTTGAACACAGCACATTATTGTTACATATTTATATTTTATAGAAAATGACTGTGCAATGAACAATCAGCACGAAGAAGGGAACTTGTTATATGATGGACTATTGATGACTGACATGCATGTACCTGAAGATGATACTTTGCACTGTCAGAAATCTTAGGCACAGACTGTAAAAACAAGGTACAAAATTTAGCTTTTTAAGCAGATGTACAGGAACCCAAAATGCAAAGTGAAAACCTCAGCCTTATTTAGCAACCATCGACATAATTTCAAATACAATGCAATTATTTGCTGAACCCATCTGGTTGCTGCAGAGATAGCATCTCAGTTCTGCAGGTTGAATTTCATGTCTCGTTAGGAGCTAGCCTGATTGAGTCAATGAACCCAAGTAAAAATGTAAATTTAATATCAGTGGTGGCTTTGCAAACTGGCTCAGGTTTCAAATGATACAGGGACTAATCAAATAAACCATAAAATCACCTGGACTCACACAGCTTCTGAGAGCAGACAATAGTAACCAGCTGAGGACAGAATTTCTTATTTAAGCCCAAGCACCAGCCAGAACAGTTCATCTGGTCACCCACAGTACTACGGTCTCCGCAGTGGATGTTGCTATCCATTTCCCATTGACAAATCATCTCAAAAATATAAATTTTTCAATCTTGCTGTAACACTTGGTGCTAATTTTAATCTTAACCAAATTTAAGGTCATATAATGAAAATAACTGTATGAGGTAATTAACTGGCCAAAGGATATTCCTACTTTTGCATCATAATTTTATTAACCTTACCTAAAAATGCTGTGTCCCATCACCAAATATAACTTTCTTGAAAAAAATAACAGCAATGCTAACACGCTTAACACATCCAAAGGACTTGCCTTTCTTAACAAGTCTCCTGTGTATAAATGCTGGCCTTAAATTCACTCATCACAATGCACAATAACCTCTTGCTTTAAATCAAAACTTGACCCTTAAATAATCTGAAAACTGTATTACTGCAAAGATCCCCTGTGATAACACAGACATTTTTCTAGACATATAGACAACAGTTATATCTGAGGCAGAGAAGGTGACTGGTTGTGTTGATTTGGGAATATCGAGTAATCATTAGGCAAAAGACAAAGTTCTTATTCCTACTTTATATGTTGCTATCCATTTAGCACAGCCCCTCACGCACACAAACAGAATTTCAAGGAATAGTTTTATGTAGTTCAGCTTTTTGAGAAGTTATTTTTCATTTTGCAAGAGAGTTCTCTTATGAAATTTTGGATAGTCAGTTAAAGCCTAAATGCTATAACATGAAAAAAGTGTGAGTTACTCTGGACCTTGAGAGAATGCATATGTGCACGTTGGGGTCTGGACTCTGAGCTGGCAGTAGTTCAATGAGCAATATCAAACCTCTTCATCTATTCACCCACTATTATTCACTGGTGCTTTCCATTTCCTTCAAAACTCAAATGTCCTATGAGAAAAAACTAACGACCCCCATACGCTGCCCTCCCTCAACATATTTTGGTTTTGTTTGTCGTTTAAGTATTTTAATCAAAAACCATAGGAAGTAAAGGAGCTCCACATGCAAAAAATAAATTCAGATATCATGAAGAGTCCAACTACATAAAAAAGTCTGGAAGACTCAAGTGTTACTACTGCATCTATCCTTGCAATCCCCTGTTGTGGCAAAGCTCTGAAGGAGTCTCCAAACAGCATGAGATTTTATAGACCATATGATCTGCAATATTTACCATGCATAATGGAAATAGATAAGGCAAAGCAAACAGCTTGAATTTTGTATTCCCGTGCTTTTTATTTAGTCTAGGATGTTAGCACCATGTGAATATATATTTGGGAGTCTCTCTGTGTGTGTATGCATATGTGCATGTGTAGGTATAAACAAACATATAGAGTCATTTCACTATATTTCTCAAGTATGATAAAAGATTACCTTCCGAGCCATTAGCTTTTAATTTCTAGAATTTCTTAGGAAAAGAAAAAGCATTGTTCATTTTAGTCAGATCTGAAAAAAAATTCTGCTTGTTTTCACCTTCTGTGTTCTCTTGTCTCTAGTGCACGCTGCTTGTTTGTGGAGGCCTTGAGTTTCAACAAGCGTCAACACCTATCATCAGAATACTTGACCATTGTTTCATAACTTTAAAATGCACTGCTATAAAGTGTTAAGCAAATGAGAAGAAATGGGAAATGCATTTGCTAACCACACTTTTTTTATTGATCAGTACATGTAACAGATACACACAGATATTTTAAAGCAGAAGAAAACCTCCATATTGCAGTGAAAACGTAAAGGCACACTTTTGAAAGGAATTCTTCTACAAATATTCTTTTGATGTTTAAGAAAGGTTAGTTGTAAGTTTACTATAACATATAACATATGTAAATTTGCTTAATTTTAGAAAATGTTCTTACCACTCTGGTTTCCTTGTCAGAGTCTGCCGTGCTAATAGCTGTGTTAATAAAATTATCATCTACAGTGAAGGAATTGCTTTCCATACATAGAATTAATGAGATGGAAATTTTCAGGAACTGAACTGATTCTCAGCAGTGGTTTGGTAGACTCTCACAACATCTGCCCATGTGCAGACTGGAAATACTCAATGCCAATAGAGATGTCATTAAATTAGCTCTGCTTTTGTGTCTCACCTCCCCACCCCCAGTTTCAGAAATTACCTTGGTTAGCTGAATGCTAATGAATATATTTACTGACCAGAACAGCTCCTTTCTTCAGAAAGAATTAGGTTTCAAGAATGCTACAGGGTTATGAGTTTTTATTTATGTTATTTTATCTCCCTAGAGAAATGAAGGAGTACATGCATCCATTACAACCCAGTTGTAAACAAGATCAGTTCACCAGAGACTTGCAGATCTTTCTACCCCTATTAATCTGACATGAGGAATTTATTTATCATTTCCACAGGCTTTGATAGGATCACCCACTATAAGGCACACAGCAGCGTGGAACCAAACCCCCCATTGCACTTACCCTGCTTAGAGCCTCGTGTCCTCTCCTGCCCAGATCCGATTTGCAGCCCATTCCAACAGCTACAGGTGCTTCAGCGGGGGCTGCAGGTGCATTTTTGGTATGGAAATTGCTACACCCGTAAGTGTTTCCTTTTGCTTTGTTTTTCCTCTCATTCCAAAAGAACATGCTCTACCATGAAAAATACAAGAACAGACCAGCTTTGTTATATGAACACTACAAATAAAAGTGTTCATCTCCTGTGTGTTCAGACACACACAACATTCACACACAAAACAGTAAAGGCTGTAGCATGGGCACTGAGCAGCCTTTTCAGACATTCTTTTATCACTAAATCTGTATAAATTAGGAACGACAAAACAGAGTTTATCAGCAAGGCACAGGTATCAAGAGAGTATACAGCCTTTTATTTTTGTTTTTATCCTTGCTGGATGAGTAACTCATGACCTGTATATAATTGACTTTTAATGTCATCTCCATGTATCACAGCGAGAAGCAAAGCTGCCCCCTGTCCTGCTTCCGTGAGCCACCTTAATCGAGCTCACATACATTAAGCATGTCCTTGTTTTATTCCTGTTATTTCTCATCTGTTCCCCGAACTACATCTCCTGACACTCACGATTAAGGAACTCGCCACTCAAAGCAAAAGTAAGTGACTTTATCATTTGACTGTAGATCCTGAGGAGCAAAGCCTCTAAAAGATTAAATATTTAATCCTTTGATCTACTGTGTTGGCAACTGCCCTATCTATTTTATAAGCAAGTCGACAAAAGCTTTGTGGGACCTGGGATTTGTGTAATGGAGCAGTATTAAACATTGCAATCTTCTGTGCTAAAAAGTGGAATAACATTTTTTTAACAGAACAATATTACTGTGAACTTCCTATAATGGTACTTGGGGCGAAACTGAATACAGATGTCATCTCAAGCAATGTTACGTGACACTTTTACCAAGGCATATAGAAGTAACTGAATATATTCCACTATAAACAAGCTCTTAAGAAGTGACTAAGTTCATTATAAAGAAGTAGCTCAATAAATTTTAAAGAGCAGGTTGACCTCTCTCGGAGAGTGGGGAAAGCAAGTATGGGTACAGAAGACTGGAGAAGGTCCAACATGGTATCGAGAAAAAGGGCAGAATAGAAGTTATCAGAAAACTGCAATCCAGTTGAGAGAACTAATTAGAGGAAAGATGCCAGCACAATCTATTAAACCTGTTTTATATGAGAATGCTTTATCAAGGAGAAATTGTTTATCATCTACTCACTGTTCTGGGTTTATCCTTAGATAAACTTTTGTCCTTTTTCTTAGATAAACCCTCGGTATCCCCAAACTGACACCACTTAAGGAAGTTTAAGGACAAGCAGACAGCTGGAAAAGTTTAAGCTACAGCCACCATGACAATGTTGAAAGAACTCTGGGCTTTTTGGTGAGGAACATAAAAGCATAGGAACAATCTTCCAGTGTTTAAAACGCCACCAGTGAGAGGTCTGTGACCAATAGCACCATAGATATACCTTATTAAGACAACATATAATCAGCTAAATTTGTAGCAGGGTTAGGGTTCTAGGGAAACCTTGTGAATTTTGAGGATAGGTAAACCCTGGAATAAGTTACCTAGAAAAAAAACCCCGAAACTATTACATTACAGTTACATCTGTCAGAAATTATTTAGATATAATTGANACAGTTGATATTTTTGTGAAGCAGTATAGTTACATCTGACAGAAATTATTTAGATATAATTGATCCTCCTACCCTCTAGCTCTGATAGACTAGGCAACTTTTTCAGGACCATTCTAACTTAACACTTCTGTGAACTCTCCTGTAACTCATATGAAACAACATCCTTTGGCAGGTAACTGCTGGTGTTACAAACATCCAACACAGGTTCAAACCCAGAGCTCCAACATAGTTGTAAGCTTCAGAGAATTCTAAAGGGGAACCCCCACCTCTCAAGCAGATTGAGGAATCTCTGGAAGGGATTATCATCTTCCGTTTTAACATTAAAAATATTACATTATACACTGGCATAGTTGCAGGAAACAAGTAATCCTTTGCCTTCCTGAGGTATTTGCAGTAAATCTTCATTCTTTGTTAAAAAGAATCAATGCCAAAATGTGACTGAAATCTAAATTAGTACCTCTAATTTGAAACTAAACAAACAAACTCATCTAAATTCAGTAACGAACAGATTTTCTTGACTTTAAAAACTGGGATACAATTGTTCAAAAATACTGAACTATTTTCAAGTGATGATCAAGTCAGAAACATTAACTTAATTGCCTTGAAATCTTGAGCCAAAGATGGAAGGAAAGGTGAATTGTGAAATCTGTCTCCCTTTCTCTCTCTCCTCTTCTTTTTTAACTCACTCTGCACTAACAAGATGGGAAACAACTGAAATTACCTTTTTGAAATCCTGTGAAACATTCTTCCATGTCAGGTGATCTTTGGCAAGCCACGTACATGCAATGTCATTAGGAATATGAGTAGCTCATGATTCAGTCTCTTCTGTTTCTGATTCCGAGGGAGCTGAAATGTTGCATAAACCAGCAGCTACTCACACAATTTAGACGGCAGTAGATTAGAGTCTTCTATTTGTCCAACTTCTTTCTTTCTGAAATGGAAGCACAGAAAGGGTATCCAGTTACATTTTAGCCTTATCCTTTTCAAAAAAGATCAGAAACAGAGCCATAAGAGTTCTCAAGTATGAAATCAATATAAAAGCATGCACAACACTGATGGATGAAACTAGAGCTACACAGAAGATCTAAAGAGCACTGGAGTTTCACAAGAAGTATTTCAAAAAAAAGATTTCTGACCTACTTCACCAGGATTTCATTAGAAGGCTTGCAAGGCTTTAGTATCATCTCTCAAGATGAAAACTCAAATTAATTAATCCTTTTTAAAATTAAAAAGCAATATAACATGTATACGCAGTAAACTGTGATCAAAAAATTACACCTGACACCACAGGATACAAAGAAGTAAGGGACCTTACTGAAATAGTTCCTAGGGAAAAAAAGAAAGCAAGTTTTTCCCTGAAACTTAATCTTTGAGAAGGAAACACAGTGCAAAAGTACCATTGCTCTTTTTTCATGGTGTTCTCTCACACATGTCAAACAAGTTCATCAAAACAGGCAAAGACTGATAATTTAGACAGGACAGAGTACTAGAAAGGGCAACTGCCTATCAGTACTTAAAGTACACCAGGAGGAATCCGGTTTCCATCTAACTCCACTGATATTCATAAACAGCCATTCAGAATCTGGTGACTTAAGGTGTTGTAGCCTACTCATAAAAGAAAAAAAAAACAAAAAAAGAAGAAGAAAAAAATAGAAATAGCAGGTCCTTCCCTAAAAAGTGTTTTTTGACAGTATAATCAATACTATGTCTATATAATACACACTCATTGACTAATCTTCTCCTAAAAGTATAGCATCATCATCTAGACAGCTGCCTTCTTTCAGCACGTTCACCCTATGCATTTATGCTGTGTTGCGTGGTATAGTCTAACTCTTCATTTTCCTGTTTGCAACATGCAGAGAGACAAGCCAGACTTCCCAGACCATCTTAACACTCCCAAACTGATCTGTCTGAGAGCACACTACAAGATCCATCCAACAAGGAGGGAATTTGAACACAAACTCACTGAATCCTAAAATAACAAGACGGTTTTCACCTGTTTCCTGACAGTGACATTTTTTGAGATGCTTTAAGAAATTGTTCTATTCCTCATTGAAAAAAAAAATAATTTTCTGGAAGTTCTGTGGAAAACAAAATTGAGAAGTCAGTGATGTTTACTTCTGAGCATTTCATCTGACATGTAATACCAAATCATAATGTAAAAATACAAAATGTAAAGACTGACAAAGGAAAAGGACAAAAAAATCCTTCATCTTAGAGGTTCTCCAAGTGAAGCCCTCCACTGATGGTTTTCTGACATAGAAGAATGCCTCTCTTCCTGTTAACATTTAAATCTAGCAGTAAATGCAAAACTAGACTCAATGCATCCTTAACAAACACATATACTAGTATACAATCTTACGACAAAGTCTTGCAGTGAGCTGCAATGTGTCACAAATATTATTGACCTCGACCAGCTAAAACTTCATATTTCAAAATATGGAGGACAATTTCTATTCTGTATTACCATTTTTTAACATAACAATATCATCATTATAACAGTGTATAACCTTCCCAGTTTTTCTAACTGCACTTACTGTAACTTCAAAAAGTTTTGCATGTCTCAACTTCCACTCCTGTGGGTGTTGGCAAAAATTTAGTCAATTTGGGACATATCTGTACCGCAATACAAATGGGTCCGAAGGGTGTTGAAATGCCCACGTAATACATGCTGGAGATAATTTATTTCAACTAGTTTTGATGTGGTTTGGAGGATTGAATGCCCATTAGCAATTGCTGCAGGTGCTCCTTACACGCATGGCACAGGTTCATTCTAAAATGAATCTTTCTCCGCAGGGATGAGCAGTGTACGGATACCCTCCAGAGCTAAAAAAAGCAGCAGTGAAAAAAATCCAAAGAGAGAAGCTGGTATAGACTGTCTTTTTTGGATTGAAAAATATACACGTTGCTGCAACTCATTCAGATCAAATATTAGTCCTCTGATATCAACGGAATTGTACCAGAGATGAGTGTATCACCTTTGCTTTTAAAACCGGGTTATCCTATTAAATGGAATATATTTTGCCTACAAAACAAGAACTTCAGCATACAAAAAAAAAGAAATGAAGTGTTAAGATTTGCGAGAATGAAACCAAGATTGTTTGTTGCAGAAAGAGGGAAGGAGAAGCTCATCACAAACAGCCAGGTTTGGCAGCGAGAGCATTCACCTGCAGTGTCTGGACCTAAATCCCCGCTCTGCTTTATCTGAAACGAGGACTAGAAGTTGTTTCTTCCTTCAGACTTTGGCCTCACTAATAGAGCTGCTCTCTCTCACTCAGTAGAAAGCTGAACCGGCTCTTTGGGGACAACTCAGTGATGGCCTAATGCCTGACCCTGCTCCTCCGATGTGGCCGCAGCCTGGAGCACCGGCTTCTCTACGCTGGGACCACAGGGACTCCATCGACTTCACACTTTGATCACAAATGCAGTGCTGGCCAGAGCTCCTTCAAACAGATACATTTCCTCAAATAACTCCAGTTATTTTCCCTTTTCCACACACTTTTTTCCCATCAATTCTTGATCAGTTGAAACAAATTTCTAACTGGCTGTCCACCCGGCAGTTACAGCCCATTACAATATGTTCAGAAATATTAGTTGTTTAGCTTAAATAAGTCAGTTTTGAATAGAACAAATCACTTGGGAGTTGTTAGGCACG
This sequence comes from Syrrhaptes paradoxus, assembly GCA_013400615.1. Classification (NCBI taxonomy): domain Eukaryota; kingdom Metazoa; phylum Chordata; class Aves; order Pterocliformes; family Pteroclidae; genus Syrrhaptes; species Syrrhaptes paradoxus. The sequence continues at coordinate 77,809 of VZTO01021258.1, forward strand.
GCAACAGAGTCTGGTGGTTAAGAGCACAGAGGTGCAGCCTGCTATCTCCAACTATCCTTACTCCAGACACATTCACAGCAGCGGCCCCAGGAATCCCTTAATGCTTTCAAATCCTCCTGTTCAGATTTGTAAGACTAAGGACAGTGTCATCTTCACAGTAACACTATGAGGAGCCTTGTCCCCAAGCAATGCTCCACCCAGTGTAATTCCAAAACTGGCCCAGTTTGTCTTTATGCCCTTCACATAGTTACAGCTATTCTTGAAATCAAAGTCATTGACAGTTCTCGTACAGGCAGAATATAGATGCAGCTGTAAGGAGCACAACAACAGCACAAAAAGAGTGGCAAAGATAGATAATGGAAAACTACAGGATGCAATGCTCAATGACATTCAAAACCGTCAAAAAAAGGGATAAGAGGGCTTCGCATGCTTTTGTTTCACAAATAATCACATAATGTACCTATTTGCTTTCTGAAATCTATTTTACATATATGGTTATGATGTTTTCTTTGATGAAAGGTTTTCAATAAGTCATGCAAAAGTTCCGTATTTTATGACTTTTATTAGGCTTTAATTTAACTGCCTGCTTCAATGTACCCTTCTAATGGGTAAAGGGAAATGAAAGGATTTCTCGCAGCGTATAACACGCTTAATTCTTTTCTTTCAAATTCATAATCTTTAATTTTGCAATAAAAGTAATCACAGATTTTTTTTTTAAAGGCTGCATTGTTCTCTGATGCCTGTAAACAGAGATAACCTTGGGGAACCAGTGAATGCACTCTCTGAATGTGTTTTGCAAGAGTGGCTGTGTTAAGTGGTTTCTTTGTCACTCCTGGCACAAAATCCTGTGGCCTGATATTCTTAGTCTGGTTTGCAGACCTTCTTCGTGAATACAGATGACTGTATCATGAAATTTAATTTAAATTATAGGACTAAACGGTAAGCCATAAAGAAACAAACATTCAATCTACAGCTCAGGATTTATCAAACAAATACTATTTAGACTCTGTATGAATTAATAAAATTCTGAGCTACTCTCTTTGATTTATTTCATTTTACTTGTGAAATCCATTTTACATTACACAGGTTACGTAAGTGAGTACCTATGAAAAAGACATTTCCCAATCAAAACTAAGCCAGAGTCTTTTTTAAAAGCTTCATGTGGGCAATTCTATTTTGCAAATAAGTTTACAAAGTGTTACCGTCACATTTCTGTGTGATTTTAATAAACTGCTTTAAACAATCACAGAAAACAACTGAATGCTGCAAAACACACTGATGTGGGAAAAAGGCTGTTTGGAACCGGAGTGTGTTCAACTGTTATCAAAGCAGTGTGAAAATCTAGCATTGTTTTAAGGAAAAACTGAATTTGATTGAAAACACTCATTTTTACACTTTTTAATTATTATAAATATACTACTTCTATGAGCATTTTTATTTGTTTTGGAAAGGCAATACCAAAATATTTATAACTAGGCTATAAAGTAAAGTAACTGTGTTACTTTCAATACATGTTATATATTTTCAAACCTTAAAAATTGTGAATTTTTCATTTGGATTATTCTCAAGACATAAAACCTATTTGTGCTATCTTGTTTATAATTTGATTATTTTATTACTAGGAATTATGCAGCTAATTAAATAACCTCTGTCTTTGCCTTTAATATTCTTCCTCATAGAAAAAAACCAAAATAAATGCACCTTGCCCTTCTCATAGGCTGAATAGCAGCAAATTATAATGGGAGAATTTCACTTGACAAATTTAATCCATCCATCTGTTCTAAACTTTTCTGTCAAAACCCCAAAACATACCTGATGCTTTCCTAATAACTAAGCATATAGTAAAATCTGTGATGTGGAAACGAGCAGAATATGACATTTCCCTGCTAGTCTAATGTGTATTAGGTTTTGACACTTGTCTATCTTACTTGGCAGCTTGGAAGTTATCTGGCTTTGTTCAAAGATATTGCCACATCCGCAAACAGACAACATGTTTCTCTCTTTATCATATCTGACACACAGTGTAAGGCAATAATACGAAGAAAAATACTGCTGCTATTTTAAAATCTACTTAAATATCACTTGCTGCATTTCTGCCCAAAAGGGATGACAAGGTGAATTAATTTACTGGGGTTTAGAACCACCAAGTGTCCTCTGATACTTGACTCAAAGTATCATACATAATATTTTATATAGAAGTTTATCGTAGTCCAAGTATTCTACGTGTCAGAAGCAAAAGAGCAAATGGATGTCAGAGTCCAGCGATTTGTCTAACACCAGGTCTTGTTTTTCACACAAATGTTTACAAGGGGTGCTAAATGTCGTTGCACTGAGCTTTCTTCCAATTAAGTAATTTATAAATACAAGGGTATTCCAACTACTGTTCTTCAGATTTCAAACCAGCCAAGCTGCCTGCTGGAGACAGAAGGAACTATCACCCAAAACACTTGGCACAGTTCTCAGACGCTGATGCTTACACCACTACAGAGAGAACAGTAGATTCACCACTCTGACAGCAGAAAAACAAAGTTTTAACTTCAAAGGCTCTAATACCATATCTATGGGCCTCACAGCCCTGCTCATACCACCTTTCCCTCCCAATGTACTTCTGCTATTCACATGGCTACTTCCGATTGACTATCAAACATGGCACTAAAAAATAGAAGATATTGGGTGAGATGTGGAAATAACTTTCCAAGGGAATTGAGCTTCCATCTGCCATTTACACTTTCACAGTTTCTTCTGCATGCCCTCCTTCCCTTTCTGCTTGGTTTCATGATTTAACTCCATGGGTGCTGAGAGTCAGTCACACTGTCATGCCATTTTTGGTTTGTAGAAATCCTAGAAGAATGAACTCCATAATTTTCCACTAAAAATTGGGTATTTTTCTGAGGTCACATTTAGTTTGGTATGTTCTTGCCTTTTAAATTAAAAAAACCACAAAACCCTGATTAAGGAAAAAAAAAGGGTAAGTTCCAATCTTCACACAAGCAAAGCCTTGGCAGCTGAATGAAATAATAACAAATCCACAAGAAAACAAAGAAAGAAAACACTGAAACCATCTGCTCTAGGGGGAGGTAGAGGAAGGAAATTCTGTCTTGAACAATGTATCTAGGACCTGCACCTTTCAACAAGATAACCTGTAATTCCTGGATCCCTGGAATTCCTTAGAAAGGCTTTATTGGGAAAGCTTTCTCTACTACTTAAAATGTCACAATCTTTATATGTATATATATATGTGGGGTGGTTCTTTTGTCCTTAAATTCAAAAAGCAAAAAAAACTTTTTTCTAAATGCTTACAAAAATCATGAGCAACCCAGCCTGCCATAATTCAGGCAAAATAATTCCAATGTAAATGTGTTGGCAATGTAAAGCACAAGATAACTGAAACAACAGCAATCAGTGATAAATCAGTATGATTATTATATGCAGCTTCAGCCTGCTTTGATGGTGAAGGTTCCTGGTTTGATACTATTACAATACCATTAACTATCCCTGCCTGGGTGTATTTCACACTTCACAGACGTTTACTGTCGAATCTGAGCACCTCACCATCATTTATAATTTAGCTTCACTCTGAGACACAAAAACCCTCTTAGCCCCATGCGATGTGTACAGGACTGAGGTACGATGAGAATAAGTCACTTTCCAATTTCACATGCAAAATTGTTTCTGAGAAAAGATGCAGAAGTGGCAATCGCAAGCCTTAGGCTAGTTCCATACCCACTGGACCATCCTCTCTCTCAGACCTCTGCTATTGAGATTATGACAATTTGCAACACACTACAAAATATACTGTCCGCTTTTCAAAGGTCTCGTGCAGGACTGACTTCATCTTCTAGCAAGGTAATAAAGCCCACACAGGCTGTATAGTCCTGTTTCTTATTTTTTGATATTTTTGTTTGATCTAGTATAGCAATATAGTAATATTTTGAGGACTATAACAAAATGTCTGAATGTGTCATTTGTCCACTGATGTTTCTGAGGTGTTTTACCAATCAGACATTGCAATAATGAAGAGTTTTAATAACAGTGCCTGGTTTTCTCTTTATGACTTCAGTGCTTCTTCCCAGTTCCCCACTTTGAACTCTAGATGTAAAACTGAAGACTCATACCTAAAACAATCTCAGTACAGAACAACTTTGAGTTTTGACCTCCTGTCTCCAGCTGTAATTTAAACTGATGCGGGGGGAAAAGTACATATGCATATGAAAAGGTTTTAATAGTAAACATATTTACAAAGGAGTCTTGAAGAGAACAGGGAATTTGTGCCAAATGCTCACGGAACAGAAGTGTAGACATTTAGGGATTTAAAACCCTGAAATCCCAAGGGACTCTGCATTTTTCTCATTGCTATGGAACAACAGAGACAAACCTTCAGGACGTAATCCTTTCCCTTTGCCCTCTCTAATAACTTATTCAGAACGATGGGGTGATCTGTCTTCTCCCTTCCCAAGTAATATTCCTACCATAATCACATTCTGTTCTGCAAGACGATCTGCGAGCATTGCTCGTCAAATGGGTATATATTATTCAAGAGCAGTGGTAGTAGAATGGGTACCCCACCCTTCTCTCATTCTCACTTTGTCTTTACCTGCAAAACTCTGACAGAAACAGGCATTATTCTATGAAAAAAAGGCATTTTATTTAAATTCATCTCCAAATTTACAGTGCTTAACAAATTCCCCAAAACAATTTGTGTTCAAAATAGACTTACACCCATTTCTCCTGCAGAATTTTCAGCTTGGTCACTGAGCTGAAAGTCTGATGGTTGCCCTGCTTCACTGTCTACTTGCAGATTTTAAGAACAAGAGGCATGTTAATATCATCTGGTATGACCTGCTACAGAACAAAGGTAAAAAAATTTTACCCATTTGCTCCTTGGTGAACCTCATATTTTCTTAGACTAAAACATATTTACTAGTTAATGATACAACACTCCAGATTAAAAATAAATGCACTAGTAGATACGGCTGAGAATATATGAGAAGCCAACATAATTCTCCTCCAAAAGTCTTACTAAAGTTGTCTGTTATGGACAAGTAGAACGAGGGTATATAATTCAGGGAGTATAAATAGTCTTTCTGCTCTTATATCAATATTTTATGCTATTCATAGGGAATCAGTAAGGTATTATTAATCACTTCTAGCACAGGTAAAGTAAAGGCTGATCTATTAACAACATTAAAACTTAAATATTAATTCCTAGAAGCCACAAAATGTACTAACGTCAGAGCCGAAAATGGAAACATTACAAAAAATAAAAAAGGTGTTCACTTGTTTAGAAGCAAGGGCTGCATTGTGGTTTTAGGCACAGCCTTGAACAAAAGATGCTATATAAACCCTACTGGCCCAGAAATAGCTGTGGGAGACGTTGTGCCTGAGGCGAGTTCTACACTAAAAAGTTCTTCTGGCAAAGTCGTGTAGTGAAGCGTGATTTGTGACCACAGTAACCGTGCTCTTCGTGTAGATAGTCGTAATGGCAAATGCTAGCACAGCTCGCTGTGCCCTGTGGGAACGGGAAGTAAGCAGGGCACTGGAATGAGCCGCATTTGTCCAAGCATGGGTTTAACTTGCATTAGCTGCTGACATACCTGCAATTCCTTGCCAGCGCAGTGACAGATGTAGCTGCACCAACAACTAGTTATAATACAGACCTGGCTTCAAAGACGGCTAAACAAGTATCAGTAAAGACATGGACTACTTTATAGTTCTTTTTTCACCAGCAAAATAATGAAATACCTTCCTGTAACCTCACCTACGAGGCCAGAGTCCTGGTACTACTTTTCCCCCAGCTTTGCCAATAGCTCTGGGTGATCTCAAGGGTACAACCTCATATCTGGATGAATACTCTAAGACTAGGTTTCAGTGTCTGTAGTTTGGTGTCTAGTGATTTTTCCACTATGCCTTAAGTAAAATGCGAGTGTAAGCTATGAATCAGTTAATTTCACAGAACATTTTAGAGACTGCTTGGAAATAGAGTTATAAACCTGGTAGGAAATGAGCTCTTTTTGCTTTTTCAATGACTCATGGTATGGCAGATGTCGCTTGACAATTCCAGAGTATTGTTTGCAACATTTTAAAATAATAATTAAAAAATGAAACAATTGGCAGATAAGAATTATTAAATAGAATCATAAAGCTCTGTGACTCTCCTGTGATGTCTGCCGCAGATATCTGAGTGCTAAATGCACATTTTTAGAAACAGAATTAATTATATTGCACTTGAAACTGTTGAACAGCTGATGACATATCAATATGCTAATGGTATCACTAGAACGGCTGCATTTTACCAGAACAGAGGTCAGTGCGCATATTTTATTTTAAAGTAAGAAGTAATTGTACTTCTAATTGATATTCCATATTTCTGGATAAAACTATTTTCATCTCCAAGAAGTACCAGCATCACTCCACATCTAGGCGAGATTTTGCCACCTATCCTTAAGATAAATAGGTTTACTCTGAAAATGAGTGTGCTTATTTCTACAGAAATCCTGAACCAGAAGAATTATTTAATATGATTAAAGGTGCAGCCCTCACTGCTCACTAACTGTAAAACATACCTTCATGCACGAGTGTTCCTAATGACCATTAAAAGGTAAGTGCCTACTAACTACTGCTGCCAAAGTACTAGTTAGCAATAGGAAGAATAGCAGCAACCAAAGATGATTTAAACAGTTAAAAATTTACTACTGCTATTTCTAATTTGTAGTTACACAGCCTTCGGCATCAAACCAAGGCACTGACAGTGAGTGAGACACTTACAATTTCACAAAAGTACAAAAGAGTTTAATAAGAATCAAAACAGCCACAATCCTGCAGAGGAATGCACTGACAAAGGAGCAAAGAGTTAGTTAACAGGAAAAACTGAGAACAGGCCTAATACTGAATTCTACGGCTCCCACTGGAACTCTACAACCATAAGAAACATTTGACCAGTTGTGCAAAACAAACAGAAACAAGTAGACAAATGTTGGGAAGGAAGGGCTGAAGCATCACATGATGCAAACACTCTCCCTGGCATCCACCTCCCATCCCTGCAGCATAGCCGGGAGACGGGACACCTGGCTTTACCACAGGCAACACCGGGGACTAGACTAGGATTATTCCATGAAGTGTCAAAGTAGAGCAATGTAGGGATTGAAAGGCAGTATGATATGGGCAACAGCTATTGCACATACACAAGCATAGTACTTTATTTGAAAAAATAGCTAGGAATAACACAGGAGTTCTAAAGTATGGAAAGCTCACCTTGTGTGCATGTACCGGGTTTCAAAGGAATATTTCATACCATATTAAATAGTAAAAACTACTAATAACTCCTGGATGTCTGATTTTTGTTAGTATACAAATATCTGCTGAATCATACATGGGAAATACGTTTGTTAAATTCTATTTTGTACAGGAGGGGATCATTCATAGCTACATGCATACTGTGGGGCTAACCACAAGAAAATAAGCATTGAGCTAGACCTCAGACGTGCTTAAACTTCATCATTGTTCCATGAAAGTTATTCAAAATAAAGAGATATGCCTTATGGTGGCCTTAAAAGCAGTCCAGAAGAAAAAACAAATAAACGTGTACTTCATGGAGAGATTTGTGGGGCCTCTTCTGGGTTTTCTGCATATACACATCTCTGAGAGCTGCTGATCAAAGTTAATGACAAATGAACCATATGCTCTCCAAGATCCATTTAGTAGTGAGAAATAACTGGCCCTTCATTCCCAGCTAGTTAAAAGGAGGTGTCAACTTGATGTTCCAGCAAAGCAACCTCTAGAGCAGCAACTAAGTTGAGATATATCAAAGCTGGTAAAAAAACAAGGAGAAAAAATTTGATCCCTGCCCAAAGCAAATAAGAGCAAAAGGCCTATTCTGACAATGGAGGAAAATAAATCAGATGGACAGCAAAGTGCAATTTTCTCATAATATGTCTTTTTAAGCTAAAGCTATGACAAAACTGAAATGTTTATATGAAATCATGCAACTGTCACCAAGCTGTTCACTTTGATGAAAAGAACTTACAATGCCTTTCATTCCAATATTTCCTAAACAAAGTATTTCCATTTTTCAACTTAAACCTTTTTTCCACTGCCAAATTCCCCATCAGACTATAATAGAATATTTTTAACACTTAAAAAGTTGTCAGTTTTAATTGCAACACTCTTTTGCCCTCTTTTTCTGTACTCCCTTGATTTTTGTCTTAATGAAGCAATTAGTCCCTGCTGAGGTCAGTTATACTTGCTCACAAATAGTTTTCTGGTACGTTCTCAGGCAGGTACAGAGAGAGGGTCATTGTCAGATAAAGTGATGTTGAAATAAAGAAATATCTTCTCCCACTGATGCCAGAGGAATCACTGCACACAATAAGCAAAGACCCTGCATAACCAGTAGCTTTCAAAGCTACTTTTCATGCTTCTTAATCAGAGAGAGGCAATTAGTATCTTCACTCGCTTCTCCAGTATCATATCCAGGTACACCTCAATAAACCTACTTGGTATTATCAAAGATTTCTAAATTAACTATATTACTTCTTAATACCTCAATTCACTTGCGGATTGTTTCATTCAAATATGTTCTGTCATGCTGAAACAAAAGATGCTGCAGAAAAGCTTCTCAAAGACAAACGTAAAACCACCGGAGCCGTGTTGGATAAGAGAAAGTAGTGTTTGAAGCTCTAACAAACTAATTGGTTGGGGTAACTGTATGTCATTTGTAACAATCCAGAAAATAATTATGATGCACAATCTTCACTAATGTCTGCAGATTTTACAGGAGACTAAGTAGGAGAACAAAGAAAATTAATGACAAATTTTCTGTAAGAAGCACTGATAAGCTAGCTTCGTTGGCTACATTTCAATATTGAAGTAATATGAAATATTTTAGTGTTGACTGCAGAGAAATGTTTGAATTTATTAGCATGCAGTTTATGCTTATTCTGCTCAGGCATTCCTGCTGAGATACCCACAAAATAAACACAAGTTATCTGCCAAAACTGTTCTTCCAGCCCAACAAAGATGTCCATACAGTATTGTACTTGTAGAGCCAGATAGGGCAAACAGAAACAAAACTGTTACATTTCAAACTGTTTACTTTTTTGATGGTGAAAACTATCATGAAAGAAGTTCAAAACTGGTCGTCTTTGGTATGAAACACAAAGCTTAAGTACATCTAAATGTAGTCTCTAAAACCATCCTCTGATTTTGCAGAAATGTGCTGTTTTAGCGATTTCCATTTCTTCCATAATACAGTTAGCGTACTAACCAACAGCAGTTTCTGCCAGTGATGCTGCACTTCAGAATACCAAATTCAGACCACATTTACATCACAGTGATGAGATCAATATAAAATCCCAATAGCTTAGATATATGTACACGGATATCCCTATAAATTACTTCTAATTATAGCAGTAGACAGTTTTCTTCAGGGGCTTCTCTTAGATTAGCAGGATCCCAGCAAGTTCTGTTACTGCTGAAATTTAGGTAAATAGTGCTCGTCAGCAGGAGACAGCTAGTACAAGTCACATCAGAAGAGAGAAATATCTATGTATTTTTTTCATTATTGCTGATATTTTGCATGTATGTCCGCTTTCCTATATCTCTGTTGTACTATAAACAACATCTGACAATGCTGTTCCTTGTACTCCTCTATCACGCTACCCAACAGGCTAAGTGACGACAGGAAACACCTGTAGCAACCATCCTTTTTTTAGCTCAACATTTTCAAGCACCAAGAGAGATTATGGAAAATAACTTTTTGCTGAAGTAAAGGTTCACGTAGTCTTGGCAATGTTTCCAAGTAATTGCTCTAACACTGAAACATCTGTTGGCAGTAAACAGTCATGACTAACGTCTGAAAAAGAGATCCAAGCCTTAGCTCTTCTTCATAGCTACCAATA
>VZTO01021258.1:90938-144908 GCA_013400615.1 Syrrhaptes paradoxus
TCAAGCTTCAGATATAAAAAGCTTAGGAAACTAATGGGGCCAAATTTATCCCTGATGCAATCCTATTATCTGCAGATGAATTTAGGCTATTTTGTTAATCTCATTCCTACCTCTGCCTTTTTCCCTAAATAAATCCTAAAATAATCAGTTTTACTGTTCCTTATTACATCACGCAATAGTAACTTCTTAGATCTTATTTTGATGACAGAAATGACTGCAAAGGATTTTAAAATAGCATGCAATTATCTAAGTCTTACTTCCATGTATGCATAGAGTAAGACGTATTAATTTTATATTTTAAACTCTCATCCTATAAAAGGCCTCTGTGATAAGATCTTTAAAGCCTTGTTGCACATCAGAAGGAATATATTTTCTACTTTGATTTTATACTTATGTCTAGAACTTAGCTTCTTTTTCCTCTTCATGTGGAATACAAACATCATAATTAATTTCAACAGTTTTCCTGAAGGCAACAGATGACTTCTGCCAGTTTTTTAGGTGCTCATTTTCCACTAGATGAAAGTAACATAACTAAGTTCTTTATAATGACCATTCAGCTTGGTAAGAGTAAACACTTCCTATATTTGCACCTCTTTTGTCCCAGTCTCCTTTACAAAGTATGACAGCCTTATTACTGGTGGTCTCCCATCGACTTTTAACAGCAGTATTTTGTATCTAGAGCATTTCTTAACTCCTTAAGCTGGCATGTTATCAAGCATGTATACTGCTTAAGACTTCAGGCAAAGGGCTGTTTGAAGAGTTTCATAAAGATGAGTACAGAAATGGAATAAAACATTAGCCATCTAGTTCAGACCCACACAAGTGACAGTCTTCACCGATGATTAATAGTTCACAGACATAGGGACGTATACACACGCGTATATACACTCCGTCCTTTCCTCTCCACAGAGGCATCATTTATAAGGCATCTAGCACAGGCAGCGTTGTCTATGGAAAGTAAGAAAAGCTTCCAGGCACTGCAGCAATACAAATAAACAGTAGCCCACACAAGCTAATATGAGTAAATATGAATTCTTACAAACCCTCATTGAATGAGGAAAAACTCAGATAACCTTCTCTGCTTAAAAAAAATCTTTCAACTGTCATTTATTAGAACAATGTGCTGACTGGCACATAACAGGCCATGTTAAGTTCCTTATTTTGACACAGTAAGCACCACATGAACTATGTGTAATGTTTGGCAGAATGCAGAGGTTTCCCACATCCTGTATGCGTGCCAAACAGAGAACCGTTTTTATATTATTTGGCATCACTATTTACAACTATAGTACTCCAGACTCCAAGGGAGTTTAAATGATTAATATATTCTGATTACTTTTTCCATTTTTTTCTCCCCACACATTCTATTATGTATTGTCCTAATAAGAAACTGGTTTAGACTTAGATTACAAAGTGTGCCCTAAAACTTTTCTACATCTCCATTGCAATGCTGAGAGTTCTAAGCGCGTTCTTCCTTCTTTGCAGGACTGAGACACCTTGGACGTTTATTAATAGCTCTCCTAAAAATTATTAATTTAGTAGAGATTATGAATTTACTAAATCCAGAACAGACAGTGCTGTAAAAGAGTACTTGCTTAAACATCCTCTAAACAAAGATGAGTGAAATTTCATAGTTTAAAACATTTAATCTGCTTTTTTCATGTTGTAATGTTACTGACTCTTATTGCAAGCTAAACATTGAGCAAAGAAAAAAGGCTTTATCCCTTCTGTTTTCATTCATTCCAAGACACTGACAATCAATTCATTCCAAGAAAAAGAACAAAGAATTGGTTTCAGTGTGCAGGTACCAGTAACTAGACTGATGAAAGGCCAGACCTATTGCTTCAAAGGAAAGAAATATTGAAACCAAAGGTGAACTGCACTTATTTGTCCTTGGCTACAGAATGAAACCAGAAAAGGTCATAAGCATGCAATGGTATTTGCCTACGGTACACTGGAGTTTGAGCATTGGCCTTAAAGAAGGCTGAAGTTACACGGCCAAAAATCAGGCTATAGGTTTTTTGTAGCATAGCCTTGATGCTATGTGCCAGCAAGATAAATTAGTATTTGTGAGCAGTTTGGATTTGATTTGTCATTATAATAATGTAGGTCAATATTATAATTGTCTCCTCTGGTTATACAAATATGCATGGGTGTGCAGTATGGATACAGTCTTTGAGAAATAGAGCTTCATAATGGAGTTCCTTTCAGGGGAGAACAGAAAGAAAAAGCTGACAAAGACTTTACTATACTTAATTATAACTGGTAAAACATAATTACTTTTATAAAATAGCTTTTGTTGAAATGCATAATGTGAAATTGAGGACCATTGGTTTGATTTTGCTGTAGATAAAGCACATCACTGTCTTTGCTAATCCTCTGTCAACCAAAGAAATTATTTCCCTGCTCAATATTTACATTACTGCATACAATATGCAAAAAGTATTAAACAGAACTACCCTATTAAAAGGGAGGTGTGAATGATAACTAGTTCTGAATTCACACCACAAGAAAAAATTTTACTTGGGACTAAACACAAAACCAACATTTCCAGCAATCTTCCCCACCAACCTGAACAAACAGGATGAAAGTAATGGACAACACTCCGGAAAACCAGTCCAGAAATGGAGAGAAATAATATCGATGCCTAACAACTGCTAGTTGGAATTTCTCATCCCTTTAATGGTTTGATTTGTTTATAATTTGATGACTAATCTCTTGCAGGCTTGAAAACTGTACCTCTTAGCCCTGAAGTTTCCTCTGATTTTACCAACAGCATCATGCAAATTTGTAATGAGTGAATAAGTTTTGTTCATTATTTTTAAGCGTTTGATAGTCATGCTCTTCTGTATTTCACCTTTTTAAAGATGTGCCAAGTAAGTTTTTGCCTCAAAGAAACTGAAGTTTATCTATGATTAAATAGCAAATGCTATTCAAAGCAAATAAACCATTTTCCTTTAGATAAATGTTATCTTAATTTTTATTTTTTTCCTAGCTCACCAAAACTTCACTAAGGAATTCTGCTACTAGGCTGCTCTGCCTAAGTTAATGAAAATCTTTCTTTCCTATGAAAAAGATCCAAACATACGTATGTTTCTTAGGGAGAGACATACACATGTTTATATATTATTGCAGTCCAACTCATGTAAGTCAGGAAGGCTGACTTAAGTACCCACTTAAATTTAAAAAAAAAAAAAAAAATTAACAGCAAATTAACCTTGAATTAGTCCTCTTCATTAATACAAATCTAACCTGGCACTGCGGGATGCACAAAGAAACCAATTAAGTATTCCAGTTACACATGCCACTCTCCCTTACAGGAGGACACAAGTGGATTGATGATCCTCTAATACTTCCCAACGAGCAACTACAGTGAGATATCAAGGGTCCAACATTTGAGTTCTGTGTAGCAGAGCAATGGGAAATACAGTCTCTTTTTTTCCCCCAACAGCAAAATCTGAGAGTAAAATATTTTTATCCTGACTATAGCAGTATCACAGTCAGTAATTATCTGGAGCTAAAACTAGCAAGAGTGAATTTAGAATGGGGCCCTACTTAAGTAGGAGGGTTGTAATTATTTTTCCTGAATGTTAAATATCTTTACTGTTCAGAGGTAAATATAGCATCTCATGAGATGAGCAACCTACGGACAAGATATCCTCTGATTTTGAGATGACACGGCGGATATGGCTGTGTAACGCACTGCTGGTACGCCTCCTAGGACTAACTGTCATGTCTGTCCAAGGGGTAAGTAGAGTAGAGCATTGGTGCTGCAGTTTCCTCACCACAGAAGTTCAGACTCTGTGTAAACATTCTTGCAGTTGTTTGTAAGAGCTGTCATCCTTTTATTCAGTACATCCTCCTGGGGAGAACCCAAAGAATTTCAGTGAAATTCTATAGAACAGAAAGCAGGCTATGTGCCTCAGAGTGAAGAATCATCCCGACGTATTATTGATTAACACCTAGCAGACACACTATAAATGAGGTGTAATTTATCAGGACACAGTGACAGAGCCTTTGCTTTCTTAAAGCTCATCTTCTATTCAACTCTTCTAACTTCCTTTTGGCTAAAGCAATTTCTTGAGTTCGTCTTCAGCCAAGTGTCATCTGTTCTCTCCCATAATCGTTACCCTTCTCACTAATTAGTAAAGTTTAGCTTCCTCCTGTTACACACATAATTAACTTCTCCACCTTTGGAAAAGCAATTTCCCCGTAACGAATTACTATCATGACTGTTTCATACAATGAACCAGTTCTAAGTATAGTCTCCAAATGAAGTAATGCTGTTCAGAAAGACACTGAAAGGTGCAGACAACTTTCTGAAAGTGAACTGACCCTACAGGATTGGCAAAGATAACCATGCAGAGAAAAACCTCATTATGAAAAAACTTATTCAATGATCCACCATCAGGTAGTACAGGAGGTACAGACTGGCTGATGTAAGAAAAAGATGAAGAATAGCTATTGTGTGTGGCACACACATTTGTACAGTCACTTCATAGTCTTTTAAAGTTTCTACCTGCATAATAACAGGGAGTGTAACTGAGCTCAAAGCTCCGTTTTTCACCCTGCTTCCTTTGAACAGATATGTAGCAATAAAAACACTTCTGCTCAAAGGTTGTACTTGATAGGCAAGACAGAAAGAATGAGACGGCAACACAGCAATAAATAGAGGTGAACCAAGTCACAGCTTAAATGAATGGCAAATCTCTTGTACAGAACAGAATGTAAGTCTCTGTATTTCCTCTCCAATCTCCTACCCCCCCCCCAGCAATGCTGCTATCAGGACATTATTAAATTCTTGGTAACAGTAATCACATGAGAAGGACAGATATCAAGTTATTTCTTCCTATTCCTCATTCCTTATAAGTGGTAAAACAAAGGAAAATCAAGTGTGTTTTATTGATACAAATTTATGCAACTGCTTGTGGACTCACAATGCCTAGCCCAGATCCACTGTGGTATGTTGAAACACCTACTTCAATGGACAAAAAAAGAAACCACATTTATGTGAGTTTCCTTTGTAGGTCTATGCACAGTTTCTGCATCTCTTCATTGGCACCAAAGGCAGGAAGTCACTGAAATGAGGGTACCTAAATAAAGATGTAAGTGCCTCAATTTTAACATTAGCTTGCCAGAAAGACATCAAATACTTGATAGTTGTGCTATAAGAAAAACACTCATTTTAGTAAAAGAAATTATAGCAATTTTTCAGATGTTGAGTTAATTCTGAACACTAATGGCCTAGCTGGAAGAATGCATATAAACAAATCTTTGTCTTTGATTTCACCCCAGATAGGATTAAGGATTTGGTTTCTATCACACTCACTAGCCTCTTGCCTGTGGCCTATTTAATACTAACAGTTTAGAGTAATACAAGAAATATGAATGACATAATATCCTAATAACATTTATCTTGTTGAGAGAGACTAGGAGCAAGTAATGCATACCAGACCTCCTCTGATGCACACATTAGACCATTATTATGTTTATTTTTCATTGTTAGCACTTGCCATTCAGAGAAGTTAGAAAATTATTGCCTCATAGAATTTAAATGTTCATTGTGAGGAGAGCATCGAAATGTTAAGTGCCTGAAAAAGATTTTTTTATTAGCGCTAATCTGTTCCTTACTTCTTACAATTTAATGCTTCTGGCTGCTATGTTGCTCCAATATCCATTGTTCTTTGGTCACTTGTGAAAAACAATCTGTGCAGTGAGTGATGCACACAGGCATAAGATGTTATAGATGCAGATAGGTCCTGCCTTATGGCACGTGGTCTTTTACACTGTGTAAATCACATACGTACTGTAATTACAACAGACAAAATTTATGAAAATGAAAAAAAAAAACCCTATTTCACTCTTCTCTAGGTCCTGCTACCTCTTTTCTCAGCATTCTCCAAAAAAGGCATCCAAGTGCCTTCTCCCTGCTTTCCGTTTGAGAAAATTGTATCTGTGATTTTGTCTGCTCTCCTCATCTCCTCAGAAGGCTCAAGAATCAAATAAGCTTTTCCTGACTTCATATAACAAAAAGGAAGAGCAATAAAGCATTTTCAGATGCTTGTGTATTCAGATTTTTAATAATTAAGGTCTGAAAATGTTCAAACATCAAAAGCAGTACCTCATATATCTTGATGGATTCATACAGGAACGAAGGCATCCATTTAAACATCAAGGAGACTAATAATGCCTGGGGAGATCAGACAAAACCCCTGAGGTTCATGCATACTAGAAATCCATTTAGTTTAGGAAATTCCCAAACTACCTAAAAGCTGTGAAAGTACTGTGGATGTATCATGTGATGCTCTTGTCCTTATAATCTTCCTGGCCACTGTCAGAGGCAGGATACCAGGAAAGAAGGATGGACCACTGCCCATTCTTCTGTTCTTACTGGAGCAACTATCAAGAGATACAGTGGATTCTCTATGCTGTGAATTCTTTGGAATAAAAATTAAAAAGTCTTTCCAGTGAAAGTATTCTGGCTCAACAACAAATAGCGAATTTGATTTTTGCTAAATAGTATAAATTTAACAGTTTAGACTAAACAAGCACAGCATCTGTAGTTAAACCGTGGAAAGAGGTATACTCTGTGCCACTCACACTATGAACCCTGGAAACTGTGGGAGGTCACCAGTGCTCATGGTGCCCACTCCACCTCCTACCTGCAGAATAAGGTTTTCTTTTGGTGGAAATCACAGTATGTTGGGTAACCGTGCACATCCAGAACGGGAGCTAGGCATTTAGATTACCCAACATCTCTATTGCATTTCTCCTTTTTCCCTTAAAAGCTATTGCCTGATAAACACTCCATGACATCTCGTATGACACAAAAGCCCCAAGGAAGACGAGTCAAGAAAGACACTGCATTCAGATTTTCAGCTGCTATGTAACTGTGAATGTCACAATTTGAGATACTCATCAGAAACCGAGTTTGGAGGTTTCAGAAAAGGAATCACTACAGTGAACATCACAATAGGAATCTCTCAATTCCTCCTCCTGTGGTACAATCCTCTGGTAGCCTGTGGGAATCCAGCAGGGAATCAGAGGTTGAGTTGGAGACAGATTAAAAAGACAACAGGAATATTTTGCATGGCAGTTGAATGTCAGGGTACCAGTTAGGTTAGCTGCAAATAATTATATTCTAACAACTTTAATTTAGGCAATTAAAATGTACACATTTCAACAAATAGCAATTTAAACAAAACCTTCTTTCCTCTGCATTTCCTCCTATTCATACTTTAGTTCATCCTTAACATTACTAATTTGCTAAACCATAAGCAGGGAGAAATTACCTTGGTAAAACCCTAAGCCTGGCATGGTTTTTCTGCTAGCAATGCCAGCCAGTACACTTGATCATTAACAATCTATGTTTTTAATGAAAATGGGAGGTAGAAGATTCTTCTGTTAAAGTAAATGTAAAAAATTAATAAACATGAATGTTCTATTATTCTGTTTTATCTTATATCTAGCTATCAAGGAATAGGAAAAAAAAAGTGCCACTTTGAAGATCACCTATTTCTTAAAAAAAAATACCAGAATTCAAGTAACCTTTTTTTCCTTTTAATTAACAAGATACACTAAAGCTAGGAATCTGAAGTTTTAATTAATCACACTGAGTTTACATAATGATCTTTTACAACTCACCTCAGTTCCCAGAGTGCCCTACAGCAAGCAGAAGGACTATAATAAGATCCATATGGATCTAAAGATCACCACTGAAGTTGTTCCAGAATATTATTGGAAACACAGATGGGTTTTCTGAAAGATGTTACAAAATTATTTCTTTTTGCAAAGATCCCGTAGGGAATTTCCTAGCTGCAAAGTTTATTCACTACAATGTCAGCTGGAGCTGACTCCTTTCCCCTCTCCTCCCCCAAATAAATCAGTAACTTCAATCTCTCTAATCAGGAAATATAAGCAGTGCAGTGGATGTGATGGCGGGTGTACAGCACAAAAATAGATCCAATAGATCCAATGCTGGAAAGTCTTCCACTGAACACACAAAAAAAACCCCAGTTATTCAAGAACAACTTGCTAACAGCTCCTTCCTTTCTGCTGAACAGAAGGGACACACTACTGAAAACTTAGATCTTCTTCTTGTATACCAATTGCACAACTATACGCTTTTAAAAAATCATCTCGTATCACAGAACATGATGTGAAAACTGTACCCAATCAGGTACAACATACAGGAACAGAGAAGGAAAAAAATAATAATCGCCAAACAGATCCCTATATGAATTGACTGAAAAATAGAGCTGCCTCTTCACATTTGTTACATTTGGCTTTGAGGACTGCTATTTGTAGGTCCCCTCTTCTTTGCTGCATGACTGAACATTCAAGAATGAGACCTTTAGACTCAAACATGACTTAACTTGATAAATTTCTAACTCAATTTACAGCAACGTCATGCATATGCTAAAACCCATCTAACATAAATATTTAATGAAGAAATAAACCTGCCAGAAGAATAAATTTACAGCACATTTAGCGTACAGCATTTTAGAGGTGTCTGCCGAGTAGGTTTTGCTGTCGAGACAAGGTTTTAAACTGCCAATAGTTTAAAAGTAGTAATTTTTCATTGCATTTCATTCGTAAGCCCTGCTCCTTTTAAGAGACTCCAGGCTGTCAAGGTTAATTGAACCCTCAAGGCTCTCAGAATGACGGGACTCGTTGGGGCTCTGCAGGCTCCAGGCTCAGCTCCTTGATTCTTTTTGCTCTAAATCTTGTCTCGAATGATCTTTCATAAATACAATTTAAACTTTAATCCTGATAATTACCATCTGCTGATCTAATTCCCTGCTTTAGACCTGTATCTATCTGCCCAGACTGAAATGTCTGTCTTTCTGGCATTTCATGATAAGCTTAAAACACTGTATTCAAATACTAAGCAGCAGAGGAATAGACAGATAGAATTTTTTTTTGTCTAGACAACATGACCTGCACCCGTGGATGACACACTCATTAAAGTTCCACATCCAAACTTTTTGAACCACCTTGCTTTCTGCCATCAAACCTTTTGTCAGACCTGGTCCTTGAACAGGCTCGGAGGCATTTCACAGAGCTGCTGGCACATGTGCCTCGCTTCCACCCATCTCTGGGTACACTCACGACCGCTGGCTGGCTGCTTCTTTCTTCTCAGGACTCGTTTGGCGGCAGATCAGCAAAATCACTGTATTCTTAGCTCAGGATTTAAGGATGGTGCTTTTCCATCAGCCGATCACAGAGGGATTTTTTCCTATTTGGAAGCCTGTGATCATGCAACTCATCCGTTTTACTAAAGCCAAGTGCTTTTATTCAGAGGTTGGAATAAGTATCAAGGAAAAGAGATCACAAGGAACAAGAGACCTATGTTTGTATTTAGTCTGATCTAATTTTATGCTTCACTACAAACAAAATTATCTAAATTTCCCTGCTAAATTAGTCTAACACCTCTAAGCCAGTTTTATTCTCCTAGCAAGTGCAGGTGCTTCACTGTGTTTAGAGGAGCTTCTTTCCCTTAGGAAAACTGGCTTTAAGAAAACTTGAGCTTTACTTCTGAAACAGAACTTTTAAAAATTTAACTTGTCACATTTTCTGTTGAAAATGTATTAGTGAAATGAAAAAAAATGTCTATTTTGACTTTCTTTTCTCATTCAGAAAGAAACAAATACCCCAGTACTGGACTATTTTGCAGAATAAATTCCACTAGGTGATGAATTATGCCCAATGGCTTATTTTTTTCAGGTCTAAGGTATTCAGTCTCCAGCCTAAGACAGGATGATTGCTGATGTCTTTAAAAAGGACACAATTTCTCTTAAAATAAATTTCTGTACAAATAAATGTAAATAAATTCAACTTTAGAAAGAGTCACAGACAGAAAATTATAGCTTGAAAGTTAAACTGAAAGAGTGAAAAATAGAAAGAATGATACAGTCATTAGGAGTCTTTCTATTGATATGAGTGAGCTCAAGTGGGAGCCTAAAGCAGCAATCACTCTCAAACTTAAATTAGCCACTCACTATTATTCCCATGAAATCAAAATATTAAGAGCAGCTTCTCAATTCAGAAATAGTCAAGGCAAGTGCTTTATCAAATTGCATTAAAAATGATTGAAACCACCCCAGAAGAGAAATTTCCAGGTCCACTTTCTTTTCAATTATATATTTTTCAACACTCTACAGGAGATTTGAATTTATGTGATATTTGAAATTCAGGTAATTGTATAATTGATAAAACTATAAAGTCACTGATTTGCCATAACAAAGTTAAAGAAAACCTCCATACAAAAAATGTATACAACTCACGCTACATGAACAATGCTCGGCTGTACCCATCACATCCGTGTGTCCTGCAAGGTGTAGGATGATGTGGCTGATGAAACTTGACACAGGACAATACACTGCATGAAGATTAAAAATGCAAATTAAACCTGCCCAGACAAGTTGACACATAACCAGGTAGCATCTTTGTACCATTTTTTATTACAAGTGGGAGATGTACTAAAAACAATTTGCTTTAATGCTTTTAATCGTGGTCTTAATAAAGCTGTATCACCCCTTGCAGAAGTGATTGAGTCCTTTAATTGTCTAAGAATAATTTTCTGATTTCTCATAATATCCATTGCCTTGGGTCCACTTTTCCCTCAGGTAGTCCTTGCCTCCTACGAGACTAGATACACTTTCAGAGACTCCATTCATACAAAGTCTCCCGGTTTCAGTATTTCCTCAATTTGTTCAAATGCACACATTCTTTTGATCTTTTTTTACACTGAGAACCATTCCAACCAGCACTGACAGAAATGCATTTTGCTCTCCTTCAGCTTTTCCTGATGAAAGTAGTCCTCCCCTTTTCCCTGAGGAAGCAGTGACTGGAACTAAGCAGGATATTTATTTTAATGCAGGGTGCAGGAAGGTATCACTTCTCTGTTTATAAAGCCGTATCTTCCACTCTGTGTCAGGACAGGAATGCTAAACTGCAGCTCAATTACTAAACCTCGGCATGGAAGATTCATGCAGCCTTCCGCACCTAGCAAGGCTATAATAATTAACTTCTCAATAAAGCTGTAATTAATTATTGACAATTTAATGTCCCTACTTTTAACCTTCAATAACAGGCAGGAATTACTGGCTGTCATCTCTCCTTTAGCACTGCCAGGTGCAGCACACGTGTTTTCAATCAGGTCATTCCAGCTACATCAGCCACTTACACTGTCCATTCATATTGCAATAGCATCCTTCCCTGCAGAATAGCAATGGATACTTCATTTAAATAATTTACATCTCAGTTTTATAACCGACACTCATCATTTAGTAAAATGAGCAACTGAACAGACCTTAGAAGTGGATCATTGCTAGCATTTTCCATAAAAACGTGTTTCGCTGCTACTTAGAAAAAACAGAACTGTGCTACCTGCTATTACACAGTAGCCATTAAATTGGATGCTCATCTACGCCCTCTTCTCAGCTTCTCCTCTACAGCCACTTGGTGTTTTGAGCATGTCTATTAATTTATGAGGCGTCTGCTGGTGTAGATAGCTGTTAAATAGTTAATAGGGATCTACTGCACTTTGTCCAGCAGCATAACTGCATTCTGCTTAAGAAAATCCTCCTGCAGTAATGATTCTCTTCTTTCACACCTCTCACACTGAATTCACAGTTGTACAGTTATATATTTCACAGTGTACAGAAGAAAAAGACTGCATAGCTTCTCCACATAAACTGCTTTTATAGCACAAGGGTTTAGAAACTCTCCAAACTGAACAATAGTTCTACCTGAGTATATGTTTGCAAATATATGTTTAATTTATTGAAATAATAAAAAATTTAAATTGTAAAATCCATGATATTGTATTTGTTAAGTTAAAAAAAAAAATCTTGCCTAAGCGCAGGATCTCTAACTACAGGTATACAGCCTAACACCCAAGGAAAGCCTTAAATTGGTCCATTTTTAGTTGGTACCTGGAAGTTTCCTCAAAGACAAATATTTGCATTGTGAGAAGTTGTTACAGGAGTTGTTAGTTGTAGGGCAGTGGGGAGGAACTCAATGTGGAAAGTCTTCTCTTATTGCTACAATGTCCATAAGAATTAGTGAGAAGAAAGTTAATTACAAGAACACTAATTTTGCTGGACTGCTGAGAAGAAGCCAGGAGATCCAAAAGCCAGAGAAGTCCAAAGCCAACTCAAAGCAACCTCACCTCACTGCTCAGCACTGCAATGGCCATTCTGCCACCACAAAGCAGACCAGTCTACACTTCCCCAAACCACTAAGGAATACTTTCAAAAGTTGTCTGAGAGAAGAAACACAGATTTATAATCGGGGTATAATAAGAGTTTTCATCAGTCTAAACCTTTACTTTCATAAAGTAATTCTCATTTTACTGCTTTTAAAACTGGCGCAGTCTGTCATAAAATTTGCACTACCTTGAACAGAACAGAATTGTCACTTTAAGCACATCAGGCAAAATTTTTCAAAAGTACAGATGTCTGAGCATTTATTTAAGAATTTTCCTTGTCCCTTACATTACAGAAAGATACCAAGTAACCAAAAAATATATTTGACTGAAAAGCTTTTGCACAGGTTATCATTCATTAAAGAAAAATAAATAGAAATTTCGAGTTCCACATGCTAAATACATATTAATGACCAAATCATTTTGCTGGAGAAGCACTCACTCAGTGGATATCATGTGCCTATGAGTCAAATTTTTAAGTTGTAATTCGTAGGTGTATCACTAGATGGCATGTGCCCAGCTTGATGGCGATCTTCTGGTTAGAATTTTATGCAGAAAAGCTAGATGCAAAGATTATTCTCAAGCTAAGGACTACCAGGCAAGTTAAGACAGGGCTTTGAAATCCTCTAATTATTAACCTGTTCAATTTCACATTTAGAATAAATGGTTTCAAAACAGACATGAAAACAATGATGTCCAAAACAAGGAAGAGCTCTTCTTACCTAAATGCAGCTGGCGAAAAAATAAATTTACAGGATGTCTCGAAGAGCTGCAATTTGCTTATAATTTCTGAGCCAGCTTTCTTGTCCTGATTGTGTATGTGTGTTTGAAGTATTTTAAGTGGTTGAAATACAGAATGATTCAAGGCTTCACAAACTAACATTCTGTTTTATCTTTATTTTGGGAAATACATTTGATCTGTTGAAAGCCTTGGTTAGATATAAAGGGTTATACTGATTTTTTTTTCTTTCTTACATTCTGGATTTCAAATGGAAGGAGAAATAGGCAAGTGAAGACTTTCATTTAGTCAGATCTGGGTCTGGAACAGATAAAAGCATTTGATGCTGATTATAAACCTGTTATTACAGATCTTCTATGCTCAGAATCCCTTGAGTAGCCCTAATGTTTTTGCTTACCAACAAGCCTTTTAAATAGAAGATATATTTTCCAATGAATCTCTAGTAATAGACACAAACTCTTTTGAAACGAGTGTTCAGCTGCTTGTTTCCAGCTATTTTTCTAGAAATGTTTATACCTCATTTAAATAATTGCCTGTGTCAGCTGGTACAGAGAGGCGGGCTGGCTCTCATGCTCCAAAGGACTATACATTACACACAGCCCCCCACCCCGGCGCAGTCTTTTAGCATTAGTCTGTCCACATCAGCCTCATCAAACCACAGGGAGCCCTAAGGTTTGCCACCAGACTTCAACTTTGCTATTCAGCATGGAGTTCTAACATTAACCTTCATACAATGTGCATCAGCGCATGAAAGTTTCAGATGTGGTGAGCTGACAGCTACACGTGCCAAAAATCTCTCTTTCCATGCAATCTGAAACCAGCAGAACTGCAGGACAGAATTTTTATTTCTCTCCTGCACAGTTTGAAGTAGCTGCAGTACAAGTACAATACCCAGACTGTGGTCACACTAAAAAAAAATCTGGTTTGAGAGTTTTGTGAATCCAGCACACCACACATTTTGGTCACAGGGAGATCACAGGTAGAAAGGTTCTTCCATCTCGAATGCTTACGTACGACTGTTGCACAGCACATCGCATGGCACGCCCCTGCCGAAGCAATGGGATGGTATAAATCTTTTGAGAAGCTGTTATAGATTCCTCAGAGGGCATGTTGCTGAGATTTCTTTATTGAAGTCACAAGTTTCCTTTTGCCTGCACATATTCCCTAACACTTCCTGAAGTTTGTCACCTTCAGGCTTTCAGTGAACTCTTATTAAAATGAATTTGGCGTCTTGTGCCTTTGATTTAATTCCTTTTTCTTTTTTCCCCATGGGCATCCAGAATTAAACAGCATGACATGCAAAAAAGCCCACAAACAACCCACAAAAAAAACCCCAGCTTCTTCTATACAATCTACCCACTCCCCCAAAAAATCTAATGTGTAACATCAGAGCAGATTTCCAGTGTTTTCAGAACATCCTCTGAAATTACCTACCTCACAGGTAGGCTCCAAAGCTGGAGATGGAAGATTTGGAGGGGTTCTACAGTGAAGAGACACCCTCCAAACCTCAACATCCACACTAAACAAACACCGCTGGTGAGACATGACTCCAACTACAGCCAGTGTCTGAGGAACTGAACCAGAGCATAGCCTCTAACAATATAAAACAAAGATAACCATAGTTTTTATATGGTTACTGTAAGGTAAGAGAGATTAGGCAGTGCATAGGGGAGAGGCACTCTCCTATACCATACACACTGCATAATCTAGCCTGTACCCAGGCTACACTGTTCACGGCCATAAAGGAAGCCTGTTCTTCTGCTCTGACCATCACGGAACCAGTGCAGTAGTGTAGGTTTTCTATGATTTTAGACAGCAAAATTAGATCATTTGCTGACATTTTATAGATGAAACAGAAGGGTCATCAAGTATTTAATGTATAAGGCATCTATAAACAGCCTCAACTGTAACATACTGTTATTCACCAATGTTAAATCTGTAGAATAAAATCCTGTATGATTTAATCCCCTTCCCTCAAATATTTACTTACACAAAAAGTAGCTACTTTCAAGAGAAACAGCATGTCTGCACAGTGGCAATATCGTTAACTCAAGCAGAAATTTTATTATCAAGCAATGAACTCACAGGCAGGTTAGTGTGATTAATGCATGATGACAATCAGGCAATCATCGAGATCCAATATAAGGAAAAGATTATACGCCCAGGGATCGTAGAGTGGTGGACAGAGGTGCCTGCACACCTCGATGTGCCTTATGAAGAGTTTTTGCATTTCCCATATTAAACAAAAGGGGGAAGGTAGAGATCAGGCACAGAATGGTGGCCAGACATGCATTTTATCACCTCTGATAGCTTCAGGACTTCATAACCTACTGCAGAAGGGCTGCAGAGAGCTATCTGGGGTATCAAACGTTACACAACACTGACTAATCCTCAGTTATAAGGGTTTATTGGCACTTCCTACAGTCCCTTTGGAACCCCTTGAAATCCAGCCCAGCCACTTAGCTGTGTGCTACTGGAAAGGGTTTTGGTTGTGAGCCACATATGGCTGTCTACCCTTTTCTGATTTAAAAAAAAATTCTCAAGTGGGAGCATGGCAGCAAAATTCCTAGTCAAGCTTTTATGAGGAGAGGTGAACTGATCTAGTCACACAAAATAGTTTGTGTGTGGTAGACAGAAAGAGAGAATGCAAAACCTACCCAGCTAATTAGACTTATGCTGCACTCGTTTTCTTCTGAGAAAATTTACCCGTAGGCAAATCATCCGGTGTAGTCTCTTGTATTGTAAGAATCAGCTGGCAGGAGTGGACACCTACATGCAGTTGTGAATGTTTAGTAAGAGGAAAAAAAAAAGCATTTTGTATAGGCTGGGATTATTTTTAATTAGAGCCATATATAGCAGATCACTGGGGGTATAAACACTGGGAAATCATCCTGTTCCTGGCTGGGACAGTTCTGCTTAATCAACGACCAGAATGGTAGGCCTGGACCCACCAGGAGATTTAGGGTAGCAAATTCTCTTAATCTTTGTTTTGGTATCTACTGCCAGCTAAATATTTACAGTTTTGGAGGACTCTGGTGAATAGCAATGTAATCTTGTTATTCTCTCTTCAAAATATTTGTACATCCACAGAACACAACTGCCAGCCTGCTAACACCCCCAGCAGAGGTCAATGTTTTAATAGCAGTTGGACATTAAACATCAAAAGTAAAAGTATATTAATATTAAATACAATTCAATTAAGACAGTTTTGAACTAATTCTTTGAGCAGGCTAGCTACACAGGGGAAAATAATGAAAAGTTAAAGACCAAAACAAAGAGCTACAGAAAATACTCACTATTTTAAATAATAAGCAAATATTCTGAGAATGCCTTCTTGAGTTTTATTGCTCTCCATACTTGAAAACAGGCTTCTCACTTACCCGACACGGAGAAGCTGCAACAGCCCTAAATGCTCGAAACACCTGTGTTCATTCAGTGCAAACCTACGGAATGACATATTCACATTCATGTTAGAGGATGCACACAAAGAAAACTCAACTCCAGCAACTTCAGACACAAAGTCTAAAAGCCAGGCTCTCCCTGATGCCAAGAAACAGGATTCCAAGAGAGATGAGACATTAAAGCAAGATAAAATTGGCTTGTAATTTCAGCAGTGCGGATGAATCAGATTATACATTAGTTTCTTTTAAAAAGTCATTATTACAGGTAAAACATCAGCACAGACATCCTCTGAAGTCTTCTCTCCATTCTTTTAATGGGTCAGAAGGACCAGCATTCCATACAAGGAACTGTTTTTCAAAATTAGGCTCACCAATGCTAAAATGCTGTTCTCTGTTCATGCTATGCCATACACATCACGTGGAGTTCTATTTTAACTTGGGCTACCTGCACAATATAAAACCTGCTGGTATTATTTTCTGGACTTGACTGAGGGAATCTAAGTAACGAGGAGAAAACCATAAGAAAGGTAAAGAGAAACAGGTATCAGGAGATGTATTCATGACCATTATGAATAGATGGGCACATCAGTTTGTTCCTGTGACTGAGCGATGAATGAAATCCAATTTGCCCAGTTTTCACTGTGTAAACCAGGTGAAAAGAAAATAAATTTGTTCTACAATAAATCAATTTTTCCATACTGGAGGGAAATCAAATTCAGAGTCAAAAATCAAGACTCAAAAAGTCTATATGGAACTAATGAAAACTAGGTAGACATAATCAAAATAAAGCATTGACTTATTTTGTTGCCACAGCTGTAAAGTCAACTTTTAAAGCTTGTCCTCTTCTGCAGATCACAAAAAAGAAAAGTGACACTGTTTGCATGCCACCAATAACTTGTTTTTTAAGTGTTTTCTGTGCCTTAAAAACCTAATGAACTAGGTTTATAAAGGTTAATTAGCTTTCTCCTATAATTCTACTCGAATGCAAAACTACTGGTTCTCAAACAAATAGAGAGATATCCCTCCAATCATTATTGCAAATGCAAGTCAGGGAAATACTCAAATTATCTCTGCTCTTTTTACTTGGCATGCAGTCTAGAGCATTGCAACCACTTCTTGCAGAGGGGCTCCAGTGCTAGTGGTATGTCCAGACACAATCTATGCGAGACAGAAAATCTGATTCACAGAATGAACTAACCAGCTAGGCTCTGTGCTGCTTGAAAAAGCTACAAAAAACTTCAGATTCTACACTGTGTACAAAGTCAAAGAAATGTAAACCCCCTAAACTAAGATATTCAATATACATCATAAAAATAAATTAAGAACTACAGAACTGTTCCTTATTTAAGCCAAGTAACTATGAGCAGAAACACAGTTTTTGCAACCAGATATAGACTGGTCACAGGGTAGTATAAGGAGACTCAGAATAATGGTAGGATAAACTTTTTTGAAGGAAAGCCACAATACAACGGTATTACCAAGGTGAGAGTTCAAGTTGATAGCATTACTTGATAGCGTTAGACACTTGATAGCATTAGCCACTCAAGAAATGATGAATTATCATAGTAATCTCTATTTTGGAGGATGATACTTTCTATCTTAATAGAACAGATGGACTTAATTGGGAAGTCCAATTTTTTGCTGTTCTTGTTTCACAGAGTAATTATCTTTTTTAATGTTGTAATCTTTACTTTTCCATGACTGGCTATATTTTCTAGAGATGTCAATGATATGCAGAGGTGTAGATAGAATAGAGCAAAAAAATTGCTTGATGTGGTGGACAAATTGCATGATTGATTTTTTTGCATCTCTAAACATAAACATAACCAAGTGCCAAGCACTTTCAAAAAAGGAATTCTTTAAAATGTTAATTTTGTTTACCAGCAGAGACATGTTTCTTTGAAAGAGATGATGTCTCTTAAATAGGTATCTTTATCTCTCATACCATAGTCAGTTTCTATTCAATTGTGCAGATAATATTTTTAGTGCAGTTATATTTGCTGCTTATACCTTCCCATTAAATGTTACGGTAAGCTGTATTCTCCCCAAGACACACAGTATTACTGCAGCTGATGTGAACAGGAGGTGGTTTTTATCAAAGAAAGACCTTGGAGAAATGAAGGTTAAGAGATTAGAAATACGAATACCAAGCTGAAGAAAAATGGCAGATGTGAGATGTTCCTTAGAAATCATCTGCAAGAAGAACAGCAGAAAGAGAGATTTTGCCATTAATATATTTTCTGGAAGGGAAAGTTGAAAAAAGGAAGTAACGGTCCAATTTCTCTGCTGGTTTAGTTCCAGAACTAAGTATACTATGTCTATTTACAGAAATGGAGAACATTCATCTGAAGCTACAGTTGCTGCACTAGTTGCCCTTTTTAAGGACACGCTAAGATGGAGAAGCAGCTGCCTCTCCTGTTTCTTAGCATTGCTTAATGCTCTATTCATATTGCCAACCTCACACACCCTAAAATCAACAGGTAATATCAAACAAGTCAGGGTAAATAACACAGAGTTCTATTATATATCAAAAGAGTTTTCACATGATAACATATAAGCTGCAAGTAAGGATAATCAGTTACTTGGCATAATGTTAATAATCTGTTCCATTACCGTAAAAATATCTTAAGCAAGACTGTAAAAGTAATGCATCGATTCAGAAAACACATTACTGCTCAAACAAAAATATCAGGCATCTGTGTTTGCTAAATATGATTTCTTAATTCATCAGAAACAGTTTCTTTATCAGAGGTTCATGTTATACAAATTTCCATGTTAGTTTTGGTCTCTGACATGAAGTCACCCTCTTGATTTGCAAAATGCTGCGATTTTTCTGTTACATTCTTCAAGTGTCGTAATAAGACCTACAATGATACACAGTTTTCAAACAGTTTATGAATTGGTGAAAAATGCATGTATAGCCCGTGTTCCAGATTTTCTGGTATTTTATACCATCACAATTTACAGGAAAATTAATACAGGATTTATTGTCATATGCTTGATTGCATGAAATTCCTGCTGATTCTATCCTTTCATATCCTGTTATGTTTGAATAGATGCAATCAAAACATAAACACTACTAAATTTTCATTAAGGAAAGTAAGTAAATCAAGACATGATTGGGGGCTTATCTAAGAGTTCTGCTCTATGGTCCTTCTCTTTCAGTGCAAGAACCCATAACAAAAAAAAATAATCAAGTAACAAATGCTGATTTTAATGCTGTATGTCCTCACGACTTACAGAAATATGACAAGAAGCTATGTTCCACACTGCTTTCAAACTTTCCGTATATAAACACTGTAGTCATATCAGTTTTTATATACTGGGAAAATAAGTTTTACAGTTTATATCTATGAAACTAAAATCCATCCACTGCAGTCACTGATTCGCATGGTATCACTGCTAACATGGAATTTAGCTTTCACGGGAATGACCATAAATGAAAGTCCGGGGCTGTAAGGTTCACTTCTGACAAAGCACAGAAAAAAACCCCTAAATCTCAAGACACTGAAGTATGGATTGCAAAAAAATCTAATGCTAAAAATAGAGCCTATTATGATGGCAAAGTTAGTAATAGCCCTGTTGTTTAGTTGAGAAAGCCATTTTAAATCATTCATTCAGCTTCCAGTATTTAATGTCATTTCCAACCCTCCAAAGCTCGAGCTCACTAACTCTGTGAAGGGACTTTGATGGCAATGTGGTTTGTGTTTTGCTGAAAGAGAAGAATCGCTGCCTAGCTGATAGCCCTGCCTTCTGCAGGGTTGGCAATACACACTTATATCAGTACCTTCTAGCAACATGGGCCGAGCACAACCAAACACCAAAACGTACCTGTTGTGATCTGAGATTCAGTTTTGCCTCAGCCGTGAATGTTTTCTTTACTGTCAGGCCATGGGGTTACAGGTATATCAGCACTGTGGGTATACTAAACAATATAAGCATCCTTCTGCAAGACCCTGAATAAAGGCTCAGATACTAAGTCCATATTAAGTTAATCCTAATTTTTACAGTTTCTCACAAATATTCTCTTGTTTCCTTTCATACTTTTATTTACAGTGGGGTGCAATCAAAAACTGCAGTGTACAAGTTTATATTCGGTCTTCATCGTGGAAATGTATATGAAATTGTAGGCTGTGAGATCAGCTCACATGCAGATTTCGGCTCGTTTCCGTATTTCTGGCCATTTAATAGCTTGTGAGAATGCTGATTGGGATTTTCATATTACTTCAGTGTGATGATAGATTTGTTCTTCTAATTCTCTATTGACAGTATATTGACAAGACAATCTGCTACCATACTCACGATCATACAGTATGCTGTAATATAATGTGTAATTGGATTCACTGTATGTAGAACCAATAGTAATTTAGTCATGGATTTGAGTTTTAATTGCATTCTTTGAGTAATTTTCATCATATTGACAATTTGAGCTGTCATAGTCTGCTCGTGTTGTTCTATAATATGATTTTATTACTTATTGACATAAAATACCCTGTAACCAATTTAGCTAGCCATTAGGTATAGTTAAGCCTTATTCAAATTTAATGATCTAAAAACTATGCAAAATCTTGAAACAGTAACTACACAATAAACAGAGCAGACAACATATCTTGGTATGATGACATTTTGTGTAATTTTTGTGGTTTTTTTAAAGCCATAAGATATATTCATTGTCATATGAACTATGGCAGCACACTGGGGGCTTGACTTTCTCAGTCTGTGTAGAAATACAAGCAAAGCAAACTTGGTGGGAAGTGAATGGACAAAACATATGGGGAGATACACAGAAGAAAACAGTCAGAAAGGTTATAAAGCTCTTACTTGTGGATTAGAAAGGAGAAAAAAAAATAATTCTGAAGTTAAAGTATTTGATTAAGTCTAATAACAAGAAGGTAGCTAACCTGAAAAGCAGAACCTGTTTAAAACCTCCTCAAAACCAGGGGCTTTCAGATCCAAGTTTTGTTTGGGATATAGCTCTGTGTATGACAAATCAATAATTCATTTCCTAAACAAAGAATCGCTAACTTTCACGGCTGCTCAACAAACACAACGGTGGCTAACCCAATCAACTCATCCTGGAAATGCAAAGCGTCAAGGGAAAATGAGAAACTACAAGACCATCCTCTTCACTCAGAAGGCATGGGAGGGAGTCAGCGGCTGGAGAGGTGCTGTCAGAGCGAGGGGAAACAGCTGGGGGCTTTGCTTTTATTGGGAAGGATCAAAGCACCACAGTAAAGCTGGAAGGACTTGCAAAAGATTATCTAGCTTGACTAGGCAACATCACTGGCACCCAAAGCATTCTGCCAAGTGCCCAACTTGTTCATAAAGCCCTTGGCTACAAAACCGGAAAATACACCAGTGAACACAGCAGGGCTACCCTGTCCTACCTGTCCTTACTGTCCTACCTGTCCTTACCCTGTCCTTACCCAGAATAAATCCCTATTTTATGCAACTAGGTCTTTGGGATATCCCACTATTCCCTTGTAATTCTCGTCACCCACTTGCATGCTTTTTGCTTTTAGCCATTCAGATTATGCTAGTTTGCAACACAGGGGAATCTGGTGTCTATCATTCGGTTCTTTCAGCTCATACGTCAACTTGAGATTCCAAAGATCACCAGTAGTATGTCTTGCTGGTGTAGCAACTAACACGACCTCTAGCAAAGCATCTCCATTACTTTCCATTTCCTATGAAGTCTGCTAAGCTAGTGCATTTTAATACGTTCCTCAAACATGCTCCTAGAGGGCACAAAGAGATCTATCCAGTAGGAATCTTAGCACTTTATTCCATGGATGTTGTAACCATCAGATTTGCTTTCAGAGAAAAAATAACACATTCCTTTACATCCTATTTTCCTGAACTGTCTGCCTGACAAACCTATGGTTAACATATGGTTAACCAAATCTGCTTCTGAAAGTTTGTGTGTTCAAGAGAAGCTATTCTTCCCCTTCTATGGGTGGTGACAGTACACAGAACGAAATGTCAGGAATCCCTAGCTCATATCATTCAGCACCTGAATATAATGAGTGTGTTAAGTCAAATGTGTCATGGTAGCTTAATTAATAAAGAAAAGCATTTTCTCTGTATGTGTGTGAGAAAGCAATTGAGGGAGCAAGCAGGCAGGCAGAAGTAGGCAATACTTCCACAAATAATGTAGGTTCAAGTACCATTAAATTTTCCAAAAGATATTTTCTCAGAAAAAGCCAGAGTAGACTGATGGGAGTAATTCTTCTAGCCTCCAATATTCATAAAACAGCCTAGCTGCTACTTTAATAAGTGTTTTATAAAGATATAAACTTTTACAGAAATTATATAAATATATTTTTATATATTTAGGAATAAAATTTTAACAAATTCTAGTCCTCTGTACTTCATAAACACAGAAAAAAACCCCTATTTAGAGAACTAACCCACAAGACTGTATCTTTAATTACATTTACAGAACACAGGGGATATTTTAAAATACTCAGGTTTTTTTTTTTTTAAGACATCTCTAGCTAGTGGCTGAGGTTATTAAATGAACAACTGTGATCATTACAATTTATTCAGAATAAAGTAGAGTTCTCTACGGCTTCATTTATGTTTTTAGAAAACAAAGTAGTGGGAGCTTTATATTCTAAATAGACCTCTATTNAAAATAATTCTGAAGTTAAAGTATTTGATTAAGTCTAATAACAAGAAGGTAGCTAACCTGAAAAGCAGAACCTGTTTAAAACCTCCTCAAAACCAGGGGCTTTCAGAGCCAAGTTTTGTTTGGGATATAGCTCTGTGTATGATGAATCAATAATTCATTTCCTAAACAAAGAATCGCTAACTTTCATGGCTGCTCAACAAACACAACGGTGGCTAACCCAATCAACTCATCCTGGAAATGCAAAGCGTCAAGGGAAAATGAGAAACTACAAGACCATCCTCTTCACTCAGAAGGCATGGGAGGGAGTCAGCGGCTGGAGAGGTGCTGTCAGAGCGAGGGGAAACAGCTGGGGGCTTTGCTTTTATTGGGAAGGATCAAAGCACCACAGTACAGCTTGAAGGACTTGCAAAGGATTATCTAGCTTGTCTAGGCAACATCACTGGCACCCAAAGCATCCTGCCAAGTGCCCAACTTGTTCATAAAGCCCTTGGCTACAAAACCAGAAAATACACCAGTGAACACAGCAGGGCTAACCTGTCCTTACTGTCCTACCTGTCCTTACCTCCAGACCATTCTGGCAGGTCTTTGGGATATCCCACTATTCCCTTGTAACTCTCATCACCCACTTGCATGCTTTTTGCTTTTAGCCATTCAGATTATGCTAGTTTGCAACACAGGGGAATCTGGTGTCTATCATTCGGTTCTTTCAGCTCATATGTCAACTTCAGATTCCAAAGATCACCAGTAGTATGTCTTGCTGGTGTAGCAACTAACACGACCTCTAGCAAAGCATCTCCATTACTTTCCATTTCCTATGAAGTCTGCTAAGCTACTGCATTTTAATACGTTCCTCAAACATGCTCCTAGAGGGCACAAAGAGATCTATCCAGTAGGAATCTTAGCACTTTA
Organism: Syrrhaptes paradoxus; assembly: GCA_013400615.1. NCBI lineage: Eukaryota > Metazoa > Chordata > Aves > Pterocliformes > Pteroclidae > Syrrhaptes > Syrrhaptes paradoxus. The sequence goes on from VZTO01021258.1 coordinate 114,833, forward strand.
TTCCATGGATGTTGTAACCATCAGATTTGCACACAGTTGCTTTCAGAGAAAAAATAATACATTCCTTTACATCCTATTTTCCTGAACTGTCTGCCTGAGAAACCTATGGTTAACATATGGTTAACCAAATCTGCTTCTGAAAGTTTTTGTGTTCAAGAGAAGCTGTTCTTCCCCTTCTATGGGTGGTGACAGTACACAGAACGAAATGTCAGGAATCCCTAGCTCATATCATTCAGCACCTGAATATAATGAGTGTGTTAAGTCAAATGTGTCATGGTAGCTTAATTAATAAAGAAAAGCATTTTCTCTGTATGTGTGTGAGAAAGCAATTGAGGGAGCAAGCAGGCAGGCAGAAGTAGGCAATACTTCCACAAATAATGTAGGTTCAAGTACCATTAAATTTTCCAAAAGATATTTTCTCTGAAAAAGCCAGAGTAGACTGATGGGAGTAATTCTTCTAGCCTCCAATATTCATAAAACAGCCTAGCTGCTACTTTAGTAAGTGTTTTATAAAGATATAAACTTTTACAGAAATTATATAAATATATTTTTATANTGGCTAGTGGCTGAGGTTATTAAATGAACAACTGTGATCATTACAATTTATTCAGAATAAAGTAGAGTTCTCTACGGCTTCATTTATGTTTTTAGAAAACAAAGTAGTGGGAGCTTTATATTCTAAATAGACCTCTATTTTTATAGGTTCAGTTTTTAATGTATCTCTATTTAAGGGAAAATAACATTTTTCTTTGAAATAAAACTGTTTGTGTTTTCATTTCTGAGACAACATGGTAAACTATAAGGAGACAGGGGATACCTCTTATCTAATTATGTTCTACCTGTCAGAAGACAGTTGTTTAAACTATGGTATAGAAACACTATCCACATTAGAATAGCTACTGCACTGTCATTTGGGCACCAAATTCCACAACTATCTACAGTGGCAGAACTTGATTTGAAAGTAGACTTCCACCACCATGCAGAGTACATTTCCTTACTTCCTATTATTCAGTGCATTAGATTCATACTGACCAACAGGACACGAGAATAAAAACCTTTAAGACTGGAGCTAAAAATATACAAGAAAATTATTGTTTTACTCACCCACTTTTTCTCAACTCTTTTCATCTTTCTGACTCTACTAGCAGAGTTCTTTTACCACTATCAGCGTAACATGAATGTACGTATGTTAATCCCCTCCACGTGTATATTTGCCAGACATTCACTGAAATTTAAGTCTATGACTACTACTGTATCTGATCCATGGAATACGCAAACAAGTAGTAAACCTACTTAAGTTGAAAGTCTGGACAAAAAGAGACCCCTAAACCAATAAGAGTGTTCCAAATGCATTCTTTTTCCTCCTTAAAATGCAACAATAATACAACTTTCCTTCTCTCTTTTGCCACTTCCCTGTCGGCACACCCTCCTTGCCATGAAGCAATCTTCTCATTTTCCAGCCAGGTGACAAAGTCTTTGTGGCATTATCTAATCAAGACAAACAAACACCCGCCATGAGTTAGCAGCCATCTGATAAACTTGCAACGATAAGGCTGCAATCAATTCTCATCAAATCTTGCTCTAAGGTGATTTTCAGATGCTGTGACATATCATCACAGAGTGCAACCGTGCTGACTTTGAAAACTTGGTTTAAATTGCTCATCACTAACCATTATGTTCTGGTGTTATAAAATACTAAAATTTATTTTGTATCTTTTTCTATAATCCTCTATTCAAAATTAAATTACTTCCTTTCTCAGTGAGGTACAGTTTTCTATACACCACAGAAATATTCTCTACAATAATTTACTGAGTACTGTTCTATAAGGAAAAATGTCTATAGAAAAAAAGAATAAATCCCTATTTTTTTTTCAGATGGACCCTAATATCACAATACTCTGAGTTTTGCAGTTCTCTGTGCTTTCACAGAGGGTCTTTTAAAGGAGTCGCCTTATGATCAACCCAAGTCAAGCAGCCCGTCAGTACTGAGTGTCGTTCAGTGTCCCAGGCACCGTATGATCAGCAGTTCCACACGCAGCCCTTGTGCACAGCCAGCCACTTGTCCCAGCTAGCATTTCCCAACAGCATCACCCTCATTTCCCATTGTGGCTCCCTCCTGGCGTCTTAGGTGCTTCTCTCATGTATGCGGGAGAATCTCTATGACCTAACGGATGCTTCAGGGCCCTTTTCACAAAGAGCCGCCACAATACTCTTCTCATGAATAAGTGAACAAATGAACTGGTGACAAAGCCACTGTGACATTCCTGTTGAGACCCTTCTCTTACAGACCGTTTACTGTGTAGGATGCTAAACACTAGACAGTCATCTTCAAGGAGAAATGCAACCTTGAACGATGACTTCATTGCAGTCAGATGATCTGGAATTATTTGGTACAGAGTTAGAGGAGAAAAGACAGGTGTTCATACTAGAAACTAAGGCAAAATGTTTGCTTCATAACAACACTTCTGCAATACTTGTGAAAAATACTGCTGCCATCACAAACATCCAGCAATAGAAATAAAATTTCCATATGATTTATACCTCAATGGGAAAGCACAAGATGTATTGAAACTCCCATAGATATATAATTTTCTTCTTCATTAATGGAATTATTTCAGTGGCAGAGGTTTGATTAAGAGATACTACTGAAACTAAAGCACATTGTTTCAGCTTCTGGTCTCAAATACAATGCAACTACAGCGTACAGGCAGAATTTTCTCTCGTCGAATAAGAGAGCTTCCTTAGAACAAGACACCACAGCTGTTAATTGTGGGGAAGCCTGTATTCCTTTTAGGTCGGGCAGCAACTCTGGACACAAAGAGACACCTAGATTTTCTGACCACGTGGACTATTCAGAGTCTGCTCAAGGAGATGAGGTCTAAAGAATAAGCAGCTTCATTTGGCAACACAGCATTAGTTCCGACAAGAGGCTCTCTAACCTCAGCTACATCAGCATGCGTCACTTTTTTTAGTTAGGTGACCCTTTAAAAACAAAACCATCTTTTATTAACAAACACTGTTAGTATTTAATCATGAGTCTATAGTAGTAAAGTAAGAAAGAGCTCACTTTTTGAGTTGAAAACATTAACAGCTACTAAGAAAGAATCATGTATGCAATCATACCTGTGTAAACAAACAACTTCAGAATGTAACACAGGTTCCTCTCATCAATAAATACAGTTATTGATGGTGCAAAGCAGGCACGGACATCAAGCATGAACCTGCTTGTCCTCTCTTGCCTTAAACCACCCTAACAGAAATTGTTTGAAGAGTTTTTACCTACATCACAAATGTTCAATGAGCTTTTATTCTTAAAAGGAAACACATGTTTTACCACCTGACCTGAGGGAAATTACTAAACAGAAGGAGCACATACATGACTGACAATTTAGGATTATGTTACAAAGGCTGTTTAAAAGACAGCGTGGAAGATGAAATGTGCATATTATTCAGCACTTTAAACACTTGAAAGTAAGGAAAAAAGAGGACACTTAGACTGGAAAGACAGTGAAGACTAATTAAACCCATTAATCACAGGTAGCCTGCTCCTATGGAGGTCAACGTTACCTTTACATCAATTTCTATAGCAATCAATGGGATCAGGTTATTTTCACTATTTTGCAGTTCAGGACCTTACTCCAAAAATTTTCCTTACTATGTGAATTAAATAACAATTGCGAATCATCCACTTGATTATTCATTATATACTATACTGATGAAGAAACAGGAATCTGATAGTTCAGTTAACTTGTTAAGAAGATTGAGACACCTAATGAAACCCAGGTGGCTTTCACATTCTGACTACAGCCCTAGTACTTTGACAGAACCTGAAGACATTGTTGTAATAAACCACAGTTTCAATACATGAATTTCTAAAGTAAAGCAGGGTAACTTAAACTGGGATATCTCAGAAAAAAAGAAAAAAAAAGTAATAAACATTGTAAGTCTCCATTCACGATTACTCAGAAAAACCTTTGGTTTATGAGTAATTTCCCTTGTGTTCTGAAGTACATGGATCAGATTTGCCAATAAATCTGAAATCAAGACAGATAAGTTTCATGACTCAGCTTCCCCACAGTTACTGAAAATACTCATTCTGAAAAAGACCTGGTAAGATATTGTGTGGTTGACCAACCAGCAAATAAAAGACCTGGACCAGAATGCTCATCCTTGTTTCTTCACAGCAGGAACAATAACAAGCCAAAAGCCATGAACTCTGTTCTTTCTGCAATACGTGTATCCTTTTCCCGTTTGCATTAATGGAAATTATACCGTCACATACTGGGAAAAATTGCAATCCTGAGCAACTAATCAGAAAGACAACATCATTATTTAAACTGTCGAATCAAGAATAATCTGCATACAAGAAGACAAAGAAAAGTAAGTAACTCAGCCCATTTTATGTTCTAAAAAAAATGAAAATCCCTATACATGTGATTATCAGTTAAAATCAGAATGACTTTGTTGATAAGAATCTGCCTTTCTGACTTTGCTACTTCACGGGCCTCGTAATCGGCATGTTTCAGCAGTCTTTAGGAGACGACAGAGTCAGCAGGTCTCCAGCCTCATCCAATATACATTCTGGCAGGCTAAAATCAATACACCGAGATTTGTCTGCCAGCTTCTTTATCCTCATTCCCCTTTGCTGCTGACTCCGGCCTCTCCCTGAAGTCTACTGCACCTGTTACTGTCTGAAAAATTTGTACTCCAGTTTACAAATACTTAAATCGCTCCCGTAAAATGAAGAAAAGTTCTCCTTTCTGCTAGAACCAAGGCCTCATATGCAAGGAGCATCTTGGCAAAAGCGCTTGGAGTGCTTTTACAGCTGCATCTGCTCCATCTGTTCTTGCGATGCTGACAGTTCCCTCCGCCAAGAAGACAGCAGTTCGGTGTCCAACTTGCCAGTGTAACTACACAATTAGTCTGACCAGGCTTGTCATAAGTAAATTCTGGAAGTTTTACATTGCAATTTTGCTATAATCATTTCTCATATCCAGCCCTCCCCCAAGAAAATATACACAGATATACATACATGTGTATAGCTAAATAGAAGTGTGTCTTTATATGTTTGTCACCCCCCCAGATTTATAAGAAGCCTAGACCTGACTCGAGGTTTACTGATGCTATGATGTAGGACACCACTAGAGATTGTAACATATTGTTTCACAAAGAAAGAAAATAAATTCAAGCAGCACAAATTTGCTTAGGACTTTTTAGTGATTTGGATCATTTGTTACTAACAACTGAATGGTGCTTTATAGGCATCAGCTAATACCAAGGGTGCCATATATTGTCCCATATGAAGCTAAAGAATTATTTCCTAAATATTTTCCATGCATACAAAAAATTCTACATTGCCTTTAAGGGACTGATCTATTTACTCTCCACTTCTCCCATAGGATAAAGGAAAGAACTAAATGAGCAATCCTTGCTCTCCTAGGATTTTGGGGTCTGTAACTGACTAACCATGAGACCAAGTTCACCATTATGTGAAACTTCTTACTGTGCACCAAAACAAAGGTCAGACATAAACCTGGTCTTAAATCACCCTTTTTTACACCATTATTTTTCCTATTTTCCCAATAGTTTCCACTTTTTATGACCTTACCAGTAGTGCCTTTTTGTCTGAGTAAATTCTACTCGTTTCCACTGGCAATGTCGATCTAGTCTGAAATGATCGTAATTATCTCACTGCGTGCGACCCCCAGCTCTGGAGGAATTAGGCATATGGAATCAAGGATGCAGTAAGGCATTCAAAGTTGCAACTATTTTTACCTCTGGAGAGGCTTCAATACAGAAATATTGCGAACTGATGGCATTTCAGTATGTTCATCGCTGTGCTCAATTCTAACAAGATTTAGCAAATGCTCTTTCTGTTAGGAAACTCAGCTGAAAAGCTCTGTAACAGTCCTTCAGACAGTTGAATCATTCCATAATTCCTCCGTGTAATTCAGGTAACAAACAAAAAGGTTGCAGCAGCATGAAAATTTAAAGCTTATAATCACGGCATATACAAATAACAGTATTATATTAGGCAGCTAGTATTTCTGTCACTAGATTTCCTAGGCATAAACTGACAATAAATTATATTTTTATTATTATTTTGGGGTGGTGTCGCAGTTTGTCTTTTCCAAAACCTAATTAAGCTTATGCATCATACACCACTCAAAATTGTTCTATCTAGCCTGGAGTTAGTCTGATTTGTTCCATGTCTAGGGTGAGTATTTTCTCCTAATACTTCTCCTGGGAATCTTTAAGCAAGTAAGACATCATTTCCGTTACAAGTGCCTCACTCTACTACTAACACCGAATATTGTCAGTTCTTGCTCCACATTCTGAAAAAATGAAAAATAATAACAATAAAACCCCATTAGAACTGGAAAAAAATATAGTTTTTTTCCAACTAATGTATCAGTTGTGACACTTTTGTTATTTATAAACCAGTTCAAATCCTTTACAACAACATTAAGGCAAATTAAATCAAGATCTGGAAAAAAGCAGAGCGTGCTTAGTTATTAAAAAAAAACAAACAAACAACAACCCAAACATCAAATATTTCTGTCAGGTACTCCTTTATGAATTATAACTCCTTCAGGGTCTGTTTGGAACATTTTAGAAAACACATCTGACAACCAAGAGTAGTTTGCTTTGGATTAGCAATGCATTGGCTTGGGCTTGTTTCTGTATGTTTATAAGCACAAATCCTCCATCAATGTGTTGCTTACTCAGGTAAGAAAATGTGTGTAATTTACTTCGTATTTCATGCATTGCTAAGGTTTCAGCTTTACTGCTTGGTATTTCCAAGGTAGAAACCAAAAATCCAAAGATGATGCTTGCTGGGATGGAAGAGGGAAGCTGGGAACAAAAAAAAAGTTATTTTAGAGTTTTTCAGAAGCACTTTTAGGGAACATTTTGATTATTTTTCATAAAGAAGCTTGTCTAGGAGGCGTCCTGGAGAACAGAGTCACGATAACTATCCTTTCCATATGAACTCCATAAATTCCAGGCCCTGGAATGAATAAAAATACAAATGACCTCAGACACTCAAACAGACAGATCACCTGGGGTGGTTTCCCTCCGCAGTGTTATTTGGCAGGCAGCTGGGCAGTTCTCTTTCCCGCAGCTCGCTACATCTGCAGGTCTTCTGCCCTTTTTCTCTCTCGGCTGCCAGGTCAGCTCTCTTTCCCTCTCAGCTGACAGCCTGATTTTCCCCCGCATCTCCCTGTGCCAAGCTCGCTCTGCCTGTCGCGGAGCTGGCAGATCGCTTCTGTCTTGCGGTTACAAGTCCTGCGTCCCACTTCCAGGGTCTCCCTTCCTCTCACCAGAGGTCTTTGTTCTCCTCTCTGGCAGCATGTTTTCAGTCCCCAGTGTTTCAGTAAGTGAACTGGCAGACTGTACAGTGCTTATGCTAATGTGCGAGGCAGGGACACACATTTCCCCTCCTTTTGCAGACTCTCCCCATGCCTCAGCTCCCTGGGTGATGCAAGGGGGCTGCAAGGAATTGAACTGAGCTTCCTCTGCTCCTAGATAGCAAATTTGCCTGTTTGGGACATCTTTATAGATTCCTAAGAACCCATTTAGCACTGTCACTTTTACCATCTATATTAACTCTGCCACCCACTGCTGGATTAAGTCACATTGTAAAAGTTTCCCATCAGCAGCAGCAGAGACTGCGTTTCTAAGAGCACTGCATAGCCTTCAAATCCATCAGCTGGATGAAGGGGAATGGAGATTCATGAGGAGAGGAGTGGTGGGTTTTGATCAGAAACTTGCAGTGAAAAATGCAGACGGAGTGATTAGAAGATTTTGCTAAAACATTCCTATAAGAAAAACAGGCAAAATAATTTTGAAAAAGGTTAATACATTTCATCTTGACATAAAAATAAGTGGTTTGATTTTTTTTAATTCAAAACATGTTATAATCTTTATTATTTCCAAACAATATTGAGTTCCCCACTCACTTTTCTAATGCTGTAGAATGCAAAAGAGATTTCAACTGGTTTGATGCTTATGTAAACTTTTTTTTAAAAAAAAAATACAGGAACCGACAGCAATTGCTGTTTTTATAAAAAATTGCACTGAATTTATTTCAATAGCTGTCTAAGCTCTTCAAGTTTTTTACAGACCAATGAAAATCCTCTCCTAGAAAAAAAACACACCAAATACTTTCTGGTGCTCTTTAAACTTCAGTCACATAGTGCTGCTGGACCGCAGCTAAAGTAAAAGAAAGGGGCTAAGAGATTTCCCGGTTACCCAGCACATATTCACCGTTTGTTTTCCTTGGATACGACATAGCTAATGCCTCAAAAGGTATGTGACTGTAGTATTTAATTTTTTTTTTTTGCTAAGTTATTAAGAGCACCCTGGATCACTGAAACAAAATGCATGTGTGGAATGACCATGAGACAAGAAAGATTTTTCGTAACACTTGCTGTGGCCAGACATTATTAGTTCTTCTGATGTTCATTGTAATGATGCAATAACGAAGAAGCAATGTGTTATTAATGAGGTGGTAACGCTGTATATACTTCACAGGAATTCCATTATAATTGCCCAGTCAATGTACCATTGTTTTAAATTGTTAATCTGTTTTTAGGAGAAAATGTAAAATAAGCTAAGAAACCTAGTTTTAAGTAAGGCTGAGGCCAGCTATTTTCCAATGACCTTCCAGGCTCTTTTGAAAAGCTTTGCCAACTTATTCAATTACAAAGTGAGAAGGCAGAGTGGTTTCAAAACAATTATAAAAGCTGCCAATAAATTTCAGTCAAGTCTTCTTACTTAAGAACAATGTCAGCAGTGAGATAAAGAGAGTGCCTTTGAAGCTCAGTATGCCAGTTTTTAATTTAAGGGGTGTAGGTGTAAATCATAAAAACAAGCTTTGGATTAATGTGGGCACCTTCAGACATCCCCAAAGAGCTTGATTTTTGAAGCAATTGTGCTTTTTACTGAAACACAGGTCTTCCGAAGGAGTCTAAAATAGGGCACCCATATTTAGTGGTATTTCAATATCCATATCTTTGTATTAGTACTGGTATTGGTATTTATTAGTATTGGTACTACTACTGTGGGTTTGTCCTGTTCATTTTAACTAACTGATAAACTTCACTTTAGGAAAACAGAAAAGTAGAATGTAGGGAGTCACAGGCTGAATATTTAGAAAATTCATGGCAATTTCCTTAGAGATCTAAGCTTAAAAGAATGTATTAAAAAAAGACTCTGGCTTAACCAATTAATTTAAGATGGGGTGGGGGGAACCTTCCAAGTTAAGGATGTAATTTCCCATATAATAGGCTTCATACAAAAGTTAAAATTTCTGCAGTCATTCATAATGCAAACACCACACTGAAGTACTGTCCAGATTTGAACAGAAAAACCCATTTGCTGTACTGTGTTTAAATTAGGCTGAACTTTCTCAGAAAGCATATATTTGTGACCAGAGTCGGTTGCCAAGCCTACATTGCGATTGCCTGAATCTTGCTACTCAGGATGTAGCACAATAATGTCCACTGCAGTCACCAAACTCATTTAATGTATGATTTTATGTCTAGTACAATATCTATTGTCCAGTATCCTGGTATATTTATGCTGCCCAGTGCAGGGCAATGTACCAGCTACTCTGACTCACTCCTTGTACTTCTCTATGCCCTTGTTCTTTTCTGTGGCTAAGAGATGCAGTTACAGCATCTCTGCTGAACCCACTTCTTTGCCTTTAGCAATGGGACAGATTGATTCAGAGCACTAGGGCTGACCTCAGCTGTTGTTACACAGCCATGCTATCATTTCAGTGGAATTACATTGATTTGGGGAAATTTTCAAAAATTTGAAAAAAAATTCAAAAGTCAATGAGTCCAGACACAGTGATACAGACAGACACACTTTAAGATAATTCTGTTTCCATGAAAACAGACGATTGTGTCCATTCTCAGCAGAGAATGAAATACTTCTCAAAAGCGGGTGTACAGAGATTTTTGTATTCCGTCTCATTCTCTTTCTGAATTACCTACAAAATGTTACTCTCATCTTATGGTAAATTCTCCAGGATTACTTCATGGGAAACGTCAGTGTGCCAGAATGGGCCACCTCCGTTAATGCACAACAGCTTCACTGGGTACAGCAGTGGCATTCTGAATACAGAATTTAGTCCAATGTCTGCCAAGTGTCACATCAAGATTAATCTTGTATAATATCCGTACAGATATTTGGAGCTTTAAAATACTAAGAGGCCAATTGAACTGTTCCTAAAATGTCCTTTAAGTTTGATTTTCTAACAAATCCTGTAAGCATTCTACGTGATACTACACTGCTTAAGAAACTGCATTAATCTGTCTCATAAAGCTGCAATCTTAGGTGCAAGATTTTACCACTACACTAAAATCCTTCCTGATTACTCTATACTAAGGCTGCCCAAATAACACTTTGAAATTTTGTGTTCAAAAAACATAGACAGATCTTTCACTAGATGTAATGGGTGGTATAAATTTAAGTTCTGAACCTTATAAAAATTCCATTTACACACTTCTGTTAACCAATTCAGTATGTAAAGTGAGTTCAGTTAAAAAAAAAAATGAATAAGACTTTTTACACTTACATCTTCAATGACCCAATTTACTCATTTTCTATATTCCTGAAAAATATTTGCATATTATATAGGTAGAAAAATATTTCTCATGAAATTAATAAGTATGGCAAAACTTTCTCTAGTGATGATTTATTATTCTGACATTCATCTGTAGGAAAAAACCCAATGTACATAAAACCTAAAACATACATTCCCTTTAAAATGGCTTAACTTAAAAAAGGTGCAAGTAAAAAATAATTTTGATTGAGATTATGCAAGCATTGATTTCAGTCTTCAGGCAACACACTTCTCTATGTATTTGTCAGAATTCAATTTACATCCACCACTAACATGGTATCAGCACAGCACCTTGAGTCAGCTAGCAGCACGTACTGAATAATACAAGAAACCCCAGTCTGACCCACTCTGCTACTGCAGGGCATCGCTTGGCAGGAAGATTTGGTTCCTAGGGAGTGGATAAGCATGCAGGTGGACTAAGGATGGTGCTGATAGCAAAGGGGCATTAAAATTGTCCCTCACCCCATGCCCAAGCAGAGCTGTAGAGATGGATTTTTTCCAGCTTTCCTTGTGAAATTAAAACTCTAATGTTCTTGGAATAAATAAAATTTATTTTCTATGTTGAGTAATAGTCTCGTTTTACCTACACCAACAAAAAACCCCAAGAAATAAAGACTCAAAGTAGCAGATAAGAAGGATCTCAATCTGTTCTCGAAAAAATCCCATTGCGCAGGGCATTATATCTCATGTCAAACACACTCCCAACGTACAAAATCAATTGTACACCACTCCAAGCACTTTTTGTCAGAAACTTGCTGTTCCCGTAATCCAAAGTGTCTTCACTTTCATGAATCAAATCATAATGCTATTTTAAAGGCTCTCCAGTCTTTAATTCTCTTTGTGCTTTAATGGTCACATAACTTCGTAAGGGCCTGAATGCTGCTCTTATCTCCTAAGATGCAGAAGCAGCCACACTGCTATTACAAAACTGTTATTTTGTTTTTCCCACTAAGCAAAAACCCATTGAAACCAACAGTGCAGACATCCTATACATTCTAAACGGACTTTGCATCATACAAATAATACATACTGAACTCTTTCCCTAGCAGTTCCCAGAGCAGTGCTCTAATTACCTAAAGCACATGAGGAGCCATTTCTTCCTAACACTAGAGGGTTTAGACATCCTCTCTAACATAAAGCAATTCTATCTCATCAAATTCTGACTCAGGTTAGCCGTTTGGTCCCAGCCATTTTTGCTATAGGTTTTGCTGGAAGGCGGAAACTCAGAAAAAGATTTTCTGTTCCCCTCCTTTGCACAAATACCGGGAGCAGAAAGAGACAACGACAACTGAGCAGAACAGAGGAAAAGAAGAATCCAGCCACTCTGGTCATGTTTGACCACGTTGACAGTGCGGCACGCCAGCTCTGAGAAGCTGCCCCATTAGTTCGACGATGTTTGTAAAATTGAAAGCAAATGCAAAGGGACCATGAAAAATGAAAACACAATATGTAGTTAATTTGCAAAAAGTGGTCAAATGAATATTCATAGTGATGGTTTTCAATCTGTTTCTAGAAGGATAATCCAGCACTTCTGGACTAGAACTGCAATGCAGTTTTTTCAAAATATAAAGTTGGCCAGATTCCCTAAAAGAACTTCTCCCTTTAAACTGCTACAGGAATAACAGAAATCAGGTTCTGAACATCAGATAATTTAAAAAGCATTCAATTCAATATTTCTGAAGTTTTAAAAAAATCTCAGGTGCTTGTATGATTTCCTATTCCTGTTGGCTAAAGCTGTATTGAATCCCTGGAGCTGCTTGCCTACTCCAAACTTTTTACATTAGCTATGTAACTATTCCAAGAATCAATGGATTATTTTTTTCTTTCCACTCTGCTTTTCTTCTTCATCCAGATAGCTGCAATCCTGCTTTTTTCACTCACAGAGTTGATTTTTATTTAATTTGTAGTGTTTCAGTGAGACAACACATTGTCAGATCTGCCTTGGAAATTATTCTCTTCAATTTATCAGCTAGCACAAGCTTTAAAGTCTCCCCACATCACTGTGTCAGCGTGCCCCAACACAACGGAGAGGAAATATTCCTGAGGGTGCGAGTGAGTGAGAGAGGGGGGAGAAAAAGAGAAAAAAACAGAGGAGAAAAAAAAAAAAAGACATGGTCAAGGTGAGTGACAGCAATATATGTCACATAAGCTTCTACCTGATTTTGTAGCAACCATCAAATAAACAAATAAAACTCTTGGCCTATGCCCACCTAGCAAATTATTCCAGCATTTTACAGAGAAGGGCCTCAACCGAGCATTTTGCTCTCGTAGCTCTGGTCATTTTTTATACTGACTTTGCATTCAAGCAGACTGCTACAAAAAGAAAAGCAGAATGGAAATCAGGCCCATTACACACATTTTAAGCAATACATCTGACTTTAAGGCAATCAAGGTTATGGTTTTCTTCATATGCAAAAATCTTACTGCATTAAAAAGTTTCCTAGGCTTCAGCAACAACAAAATTGCCACTAATTTATGAAAACTGTGTTAGTGCCTGCAAACCTTTGCTCTAAATTATGCATGTGAGCATGGAAACGCTAATGAAAAGAGGATTTCATTTACAAATGATTAGTACAAATTCAGCAGTCACTATAGTTATGCCAGTCTAATTTATTTTCTTGTAGAACATGCTGTTTGCCAGGTTTTGGCCATTTATTTCTCTACCGTTGAACAACAGCTTCTGAGACTTTAATGTCACTTTATCTTTTCATCCAAAGAAATGTTCATTTTCCTTTTAGAAGGTGCGAGTTAAATGAAGTCCTTGGGCTCGACATTAACTCTTTTGATTAAAACATTTGTAGGAGGGCTGCAATAAAATGGTGCCCTTTTGATACAGGAGGAATTGTTGAATTTACTGTGGTTTCTAAAACTTCGACTAATGTGTTGAAGAATATACATGTAATCACCTTCACCAGAGCTCACAACAGACGTTTTCACTCAGCACACAATTTCTTTAATTATTTTTTTTTTCCCTCCTACATAATGCTTTTGCTAGAGACTAGATCTCCTTAGAAAAAAATGAGTAAGTCAGCATTCCAAAAGCATTCTACAGGTCTCTAAAAAAAATGAGAAGAATCCATAGTGCAAAACTTTATCACGATTTTTTTTCCCCCCAAAGATCCATGCTGGCTTGAAAACCAGTAATGTCTTATATGAGATAGATCCAAATAGAAATGAAAATATGGGGTTCTAGGGAGTTATCAAAACATATTGAAGAAATCACTTCAAGGTTTCTTATCAAATAGAGAATGTGGATCTTCTACACATTTGTTAGGGGTGGTGATGTTTTGTGGATATTGTTGGAAGCAGTTGAAGTAGAAATAAAATTTTCTTCTACACGTGAATTTGTTACGTTCTGTTAAACCCTTCAAAATATTCCAGGCTGAGAAGCTTCAGCACTGAGATTCACCATTTAGATGGAAAAGGAGACTTTTATCCTTTTGTCTGTGTTTTTTTTATAAGTTCAGTAGAAGGCTTACGGCTGAAGTTTGGTCTAGTCGAAAGAAGTATTTGCAAGCCTGGAAAGCCAGAAGAATTGGTTCCATAATCCTGGCTTGAAAACCAGGCCACACAACACTCCAGACGCCTTCAAAATCAGACCGTGAACAGACTATTAAAAACAGTAAAGCTCTAAGTTGTGGAAAGCAGACTTCCTCTAAGCCTAGATCAGACAATGATTCTAATTACACAATCTACCCAAATCAAATACATACATAATGCGCAATGCACATTTGCCTTTGACAGCTTTATTTGTTCATTAAACATTTATGTTAAATGGCTTTTAGCATCCCAGTCCCTGATATTCATCTAAACTTGGCTATAAAATTAACAGCTTAAGTAGTCCCATATTTTATCATATTAACCTCTCTTTGGATTTTTACTGAGTAGATGTGATAAAAACCAACCTAAATTGTGCATTTCAAAATTGAATTTTAAGAGTGCTTTTGCTAACATTAATTGTTTGGGTTTTTTCATATTGTTATGTGGTATGGCTCCTTTCTCTGATAACTCGGTAGCAGCAAATTGATTATAATCACTTAGCCTAAAATGGGATTTCTTTTATAAGCAAATCAAGTACATGACTATTAGGTAAGGTTTAGCTATCAAATTAACATCCTAACTTGCTTGGAAACTATTTCTTACCAAACAGTATATGGAAAGATTTCCAGGAAACTCATGCTATATGTAGTACTTTAAATATAATTTTAAAACAATTATTCATACACTTATAATTTCTTGTTCTATTAGCTAAATGCATCTTCTGCAAACCTAGCTAAGTGAAGGAGCAGAGATAAAGGCAGGGAGAAAAATACTTCCTATCATTTAATAATGAGAATAATCACAGTTACCCTAGAATAGGCCAGAAGCTTTAGAAAGTATAATAATTCAATTATTTCCTGTATGAAATAGTACCAAGGAGTTATTCAAACAGACATTCTGAGGATGTACAGGCAACATGCATGCCTGAAAACTGGAAAAATCCAAACTGTACGTTGTGCAAAAACATAAAGCACTATAGAATCTGAGAGATCTCGCAGCCTCATTCCAAGGGCATCTCTTTGTTAAGAAACTCCTCCTGTTTTTCAATGACATTGTGAAGACTTGCCAAAGTCTTACATTGGAATGCTATTTGATTATCACTAAAAACCTCTAAGCTTCCCTCAGTGACATGTTTACATGCAAGCAATGCACATCTAAAGGAAAGCCTGGTATCAGACACTGCGGTTTTAAAGGCACATAATGCACAAAATGTGTATTCTGAGGCAACAATTTTAAAAGTGTCTTTGTATGTTATTTTTTTTTTTTTAATTTTCCAGGACTGTTTATAAACTTGTCTGTTAGTGATTTCCTGCCTGTACAGGCACCAATCACCAGTATTTCACTGGACTGCAACATAGCAAACATCTGTTTGTAAGGGAAATGGTTCTTTCCCCAAGCAGCTAACAAGGCAAGATGGGAGCAGGCGGATGCAGCAGGAAGACTGCCATGCCTAACAAAGCCTGAACAACCCACTGACCAGCCAGACACAAAACTTCATTATGTTCACAAATTCCAACCCGATGGCTTCTCAGAGAAATATAAAGGAAACAAAACCAGGTATGCAACAGTGAAAAAATTGTCAGAAGGACAGATAATCTGAAAGTTTGAAAGCATGAACAACTTGTTCCCTAGGAGGGCACGACACCACTCATATGTTAGTCTCTCTTTCTTACCAGTCCTCCTTCCTCTGGAAATCTACATCTTAATTTCAGCCATACATACCCATACAATCTCTTGCTGTTGCTTGCTAACAAAACCAAAATAATCTAGTTTTATCCATATGAAACAATGTACCAACAGTTCTGTCTTCCAGAACAGATCATCTTCTTTGTTTCCTTGTAAATCAACTCCACTGGAATTGTGAGGCTTCCGTAACGACACACAAAGGTTGAAAATTTGGTTGTCATGTTAATCATTTCAGGAAAATTGTCAGTAACTTGATAAGGTGCTGCCACTATTAGATGTTATTCTATCATGAACAGAAACTGGCTTTTAGGCAAGTCCACATCATGTAATATCCTCAGAGCTTCCCATTTATACTCTTTTACCTGCTCAGCTGGCTCATATCTCACGTACTATATTCTCTTCTTTTGGCAACTAGTTCGAACATTTTGATGCACAATTGTCTGACCATGGAGATATGAATATTATCTAAGGGGAACATTTATTCCAGATGAGCACATTCTTTAAGCTATTCTGCAGCAATGATGGTGACAGTTGCCAGGACAAGCTGGGAGAGAGAGGACCTGTACAGGAATAACTGATCTGACATGTCAGATACTGGATATGCTGATGGTCAGCCAGGTTATCATCACCCCAGTCTCAAGTTCTTAATTTAATATACCTGATGGAAAGCAGAAATGGAGATCTGGGGAAAATAGCATCAATGGAAATGATGGATGTGAAACCTAAACATTCCCTTATGCATGAACCTTCAGGTTTTCTACAGTTACTTTGTAATCTGTCAGATCTTTAGCTATAAAGAGATAATTTAAGTCAAAGCTAGCACACACAATATTCACCTCTAGTTATATCCCATGTATCGCCCAATTTTGGATAAACCTAACGTCTCTAGCATGTTCACGTGTACAGCTAACACAGAATCGCCTTATAACACTGAAGAATTTATTAAATGCTCTTCTGAAGGGAAGGATCCAGAAGAGAATGAGACATTAAAAGCCCTCAGGAAATGCATTCTAGTGGATTGGCTTCTGGTCTGAGCTTCTTGCTAAAATTAGTGAGCACGACCTGACTGAACTGTGCAAGACTGAACAAGCTATCATACTTGCAGCTACAAGATTGACATAAAAGACGTTTTTCCTCCTTTTCTTGTCCCCCAGCAATCACACACCTCTGCTGGAAAGTGGTCTCTATGACAGAATGCAGATGGATGATTAGCTGTGCACGCTGCAAATACCAGGGTGGCATTTCAAAAAATTGAGGAGATTCTGAGAAAGCTTGTAAATCCTCACAAAAATACTGGTAAGTTTGTTCTTCACCTTACTCATATAAAAAAGGCATTCAGAGTGACAGAGCAGGCTGATGAATGAAATATAAACATGCTAGTCAGGTATTCTGGCCCAACATTTGCTGAATTTCTCCTACTCCAGCTCTCGCAAGTTTAATATTGAACTTCTCCAGCAGAGCTTAACTTTTTCAGCAGCAAGGTAGACAGAACAATGTTTACGATGGTATCTGACTTACTATCATAGATCCTGTTATTCTACATACGCAGTTAATTAATTTGAATTTCTGGTGCTGATGTGTGACTGCCTGAGAAAGCACCCTTCTGTAGTTCTGACTGAGTTCCTGGGGTGCTGCTGCCTTCACTCCTGTCATGGAAAACTTATCTGGAAGTGTGTGTTCAACGAATTATCTGGGGCAACGGTGCAGCCGCTCCTCCTCAGTTCTTCATCTGTATATGTATTTCATCAACATTAACAGCTGCAATTTGCACATAAAATTTAGAGAAAAAAAGAACGTTTTCGAAAAAGCTGATTTCATTTTTATGATTTTGCTTGCCTTGCAAGGATCAGAAGCAGCCCGTTTTGCTTATGTAACACAAAAGGGCTTTATTAGTATTACATTGGGCTTATAAAAAAACACTTGGATGAGAGTGACAATGTACTGTCTGATAAAAATTTCAATATCTATACCCATCTTTTAATAAATGCAGAGGGTAAAACTACACAGCACAGTGTACACTAATCTGACTGTCACAAGACCCTCTATAGTTTTTCCATCTGTTTCTTCTAGTGTCAGATTGTCCACTAGGAACATCTTTAAAATTAATACCTCCTGGAAGAAAAAAAAAAAAAAAACACAAAAAAAACCAAAACCAAAAAAAAAAAACCAAAACCCAAACAATCCAGGAGAGGTAACCCAGACCCTCTTTTGCAGATTACTTAGGGTGGGGTGATGAGGGCTGGCAGTGGGGCTACAACAGTNTAACACCTGAGTTTAGCAGAATAGAAATAAGAAACTGATTACTAAAAGAAGTTTCACAGCCTCTTTGCTCTAAAATAAAACCTAATGAACTTGAATTTTAATATTTTTGCAAAAAAAAAATGTTATTTAATGTTTAATTTTTTCTTTTTCATACTAAACAGCTGAACGAGCCTAGAAAAAAAATCCCCAAAGTAAATTTGGAGCAATAACCATGTTTTATTAATTGTGAGGATTATCTTTTGGAGAGCAATCATAAAACTATTGAATATTTTACTTTTCTCATTTGTGATCTTTTCTTCTGTCTCATTAGAAAACAACCCAGTGAATAAATCATTCAGTGCCCAATTCTGTATATTCAGCTGCCATTAGACACATTGTAAGAGCACTCAGCATCTCAAAGGGACAGACTTCTCGTCAGCCTCATCTTTACTGCAGTCTTCAGCATCAAGTTTCTTCCAATCTGCCTGTTAAATTTCTAAGTTTCCTTTTAGTTTGATGTGTCTATGTGTTCTTTTACTGTGCTGCTACACATCACACAACACGTGAATGATTAATATAATTAAACTAAGCTGGCTAATTACCTGATATACAGGGTGACAGATATTTTCCAGAACTCCAAATTAAACACCAGCAATAAACAACTAGGAACCAGAAATTCCTCAAGAAAAGAAGGAGAGTTGAAATTTTCTTCTGAAAATGCTCTGTGTTGTTTCTTTAATGGGAATACTGCAGTTATTGTTAGGAGGAAACATTCCCAGAGAAAGATATTCTGCCCTCTGCCTATTTTATTAGGGAAAAAATTCAGCTGTTATTCTACTAATGCTTATCACTAATACAGCAGCACGAATCTTTTTGTTATTTTCCTTTTCCTCTCTCGCTTTTGCACGAGTTTGATGACTGATTAGCCCCTGGGCCCTTTTATAATTTGCAGTGGCACAAGCAAGTATAGCTCCAGGACACGTGTAATCTCATTGTCTGTACCACAGGAGTTAGGATTACATGTAATCCCATTTTCTCTGATCGCGGCAGGTGCCAGTAGAGGTACACAACATTTTAAACAGAAAAAATGTGGCTTTACAAAACATACTCTGATAATATCTGATGGTATTGAACAGAGTGGAGAGTGCTGCATTTGCCGTCAGGGCACTGCTCTTCACAGTGCCCTCTGGTTTGGAGCAGCACCCTTCTGAGATCCAAAGGTCAGTTCCAAAAACTGGTTTTGATCAAGCTACAAACATCTTTACAGAAGCTTCTTCATACCTTAAATAATTTACCATGGCTTCGTTACAGTTTGCTGCCAATGACTCTTGTTGTCCTATCCCATGTCCCTCACGAATGGCCAAGTGTTAACAGCGTATCATTCATTTCTGATCATATATCCAGAAATTCCCAACCCGCAACCTGCAGAGGCACCTGGCAAGGCTACCTGGCCTGAAAACACACTGCTGCTTGTCACGGTTCCATGTGCATGGAGGAAACAGAAGTTGGACGCACAGACCCCCCTCTGAGCTGCCAGTGTCCCTCAGATTAGGCATAAACATGGTTTTTCTGGTCAAGCTAGAAACACTGGCTAGAAATACATGAAAAAGAATATTCTCTCTGAGGTGATTTGTTGTGTGGCAGGTCTGCTCCTTTCACTTTTGAAATAGCCCGTGAAGCAATTCCAATGATATACTATAACAAAACATAAATATATCTTATGATTACTAAAATATAAAAACTATAAAAGAGAAAAATTTATTTCAGGATGAAAGAAAAAGAAAAAATGAAATAACATTAAGTTCTGGAGATGCAGTTATTTAGGATTAGCTCAAGAGCTCATTTAATTTTGTCTTTAGTTTTCACCATGAGAACAAATTCCAGTGGACCATGGAAGAGACTGCTGCTCTGAAATCTAATGATGATTGACTCTCTTTTTGGCATGAATTAGTTGCCTCTAGCTTATCAAAACAGAAATCCACTCAGAAAAAAAATCACAAACTTAACAAATGCTTGAAATACACTACTGTCATCCTAGTATGTTACTTGGCTTTTAACAGAGCTTTCTTAAAATAAAGTAGATATAATATATCTCAGTTAAGTTTAAAGTAGATTTAGAGATGTAATTTGCAGATTGCCAGAGTCCATTAAC
The DNA here is from genome assembly GCA_013400615.1 of Syrrhaptes paradoxus. Lineage (NCBI taxonomy): Eukaryota > Metazoa > Chordata > Aves > Pterocliformes > Pteroclidae > Syrrhaptes > Syrrhaptes paradoxus. Next base: position 135,088 of record VZTO01021258.1, read on the forward strand.
CTGATGTCTAGTTAACATATGGAACTGTACCTTTGAGGTAGGATGAGCCATAAAAGAGGCTAGAGGTGTTAAGCCAAAAGATCTGATTAACTGCTCATTGTGTACAAATAAACCACCCAAAAAACTGTAACCTAGCCTGAACTATTAAGAAAGTTATAGATTCTGGTAATAATAATAATAATAAAAACCCTGAAAGAGATGACACATTACAGATTCTTTTGAAAATAAATCTTTGCTTAATATGCTCACTGCAGCACTGCAGTGTTGGGAGCCTGGTTAGTCCTATTCTCTCAGCTTTCAGGAGGAAAAGCTGCTGTGCAGAACCACAACGACTAACGTACCTTCTAGTAAAGTATGCACCAGCCTGATACTGCAGAGCAACATAACTAAAGTCTCTTTATTGTGTTATTGTACCTTTACTGCTCACTTCTAATGGTTTATGGCTTCTTTCTTTACAGATATCCATAGTCCTGCCTTTCTTTTCAGCCTTGAAAAAAAATAATTTTTATTTATACTTTAGTGCTGCAATGATATTTAGCTCTATTGTAAACAATCAATTTAGAAGAGAATGAAATTGTTAGAAAAAATTAACATACAACTGTCCAGGAACATAGTGAAGGTTTCTTGACACTTGTTGACTAAAACAGTTTCCTGAATTTTGCTGTATCCCATGAGTTTTAGGATAAACAGACAGTATAACTCAATTCACATCTGCTCCATAGCTCTGCCAGTCTGAGGTTGAACAGCTCTCACACCTTCAAACCACATTTGCATCAACCCTCTCCTTTTCCTGTCTTCCTTCCTTTTGCAGGTTCCTATTTCTAGACTGAGATAACACGGCTTCCTTTATCTCTTGTCACTTTACCTGCTTCGTTTGCAGATGATTCTGCTTAGTCTAATAAGACATTTTCTCTTTCTAACCATAAAGGGGAGAATGGGAGTAACAACAGAGTAACTCATGAGGACAATAACCCGTCAGCATTTACAGCTATATACAGCTGATACAAGACAGATACAGGCAGACTCACATGTATCAGAATGATTTGTAAAAATACGCTACAGTGTGTATATACGTTTTTATAAAATATATTTTTAGTGAGGAATATGGGTGCACCATATATTCTTACTAAAAGCATTTTGCAGAAACAAATTGCACTAAAAGTTTTCATTAATAAAACATCACTGAGTCTTGAAGAAAAACTGTAGAGACAGACATTAGAACACCTGGAACTGATAAAAATAAAAATATTCTGCCCCCACCCAAAAATTATAAAGTCTTGTTCTATGAAAATGAAATGGATCCAGTATCCTATGAAGAGGAGATAATTTAAAGCTCAGTGCTGATGCCAAAGAACTTTCACAGTAACTGCAGATTGATAGCCTACATTTGTTTCCCAAGATCTCTTACACAGAAAATCATAGCAAGTAAATGTGACAAACCACCTGTAAGATGATAGCTTACAAGACGATAGCTTACTTCTAAATATAGTTTCCTGCCAATAGTCTAGATTTAACAAATCTTCTTATATTGATCTACACAATTTGATCATTACTTTCAAATAAAATTGATCCGGTAGCAACAGTGTCACTTAAAAATAATGAGAAGTGCTAATAGACATAAAAATTTAAAAATTAAAATTAAGAGGACATACATTAATACATATAGCTTTCTCATTGCATTGCCTGTTGTTAATCTTTGGGTTTACTGAGCTGACAGATACTGTAATGAATGTAATATCCCTTGATATCCAATACCTTGATAAAAGGCATTTTCAACACTATGTTGAAATATGTAACACATGGTACAAGAATGTAAAACTGACATTTTTCCTTTAAATTTAGACAGGAAGCCCAGCAGCATTTTCATCTCTAGAATGGAATTTTGCATACTGACACTAAGAAAAGCTAATCAAAACACTTCCAAAAAATTGTATTCTTCTATGTTACTTTGCAGAAATAATAAGAAATAATAAGAAAAACAGCATAAGAAAAATGCATAACATTCAACGCAATACTATTTAAGTCATCTTACAGCCTCATGGCTTCTGATGCACACATTCATGAACTGAACAACAATATCTACCATTAATGCACTGCTTTCATCAACAGATTTCATAGCAAAGAATCACAGAATAGTTGGAAGAGATCTTAAAGCCCATCCAATCCCACCCCCTGCCATGGGCAGGGACACCTCCCACTAGCCCAGGTTGCCCAAAGCCTCATCCAGCCTGGCCTTGAACCCCTCCAGGGATGGGGCATCCACAGCTTCTCTGGGCAACCTGGGCCACTGCCTCACCACCCGCACAGTAATTGCTGTAATTCTATCAGGGCTTTAGCTATCCTGACCTGATCTCTGGCCCCCTATTCATTAATAGGTAGCTAAAATTATTGCAGGTTTAAGAGAGTACAGAGATATGAGATAAAATAGAAAGTGAAGCAGAAGTAGCACAACTTAACATTTGTCAAAATAGCAGAATATTTACAGACTATTAAAGATTAAATTTGTGCCCTAAAGTCACTTTTCATTGTTATCAATTGTCATAGTTTTCCCAGAGATACTATGCAACTGCAAACAGAAAGAAGCAAACCTCTATGATCCTGGATGACAGAGCTCCAGGTATCGCCCAATTAAGAATGGAAGGAAATCTCTCCATCAGGCAGTCTAGCTATTAGGATGCAGCTCACACTATGGCTGTGTCTGAGAAGCTTGCAGTCTGTGAAAGCAAAGGTGAAGGTCAAGGAGGAAGCCACAGAAACCCTGGCTACCTGCAGAGCCTGCAATCAAGATGTGTGGAGTTGATACGTTCTCATATTATTCCCAGAAACGATGTCTTTTCTTCCCATAAACGTGGTCACTGCATTGCTGATCATCAGGGCATTGTAGTGTGGTGTTGTGAGGTGATTTATAAAACTCATGTTTTCAAGGCAGTTCATCAGGGAATTGAAGCAGCTAAGATGTTGATAATCACTAGACCTGAAGCAGATCTGACAGGCAAAATACCAGCCTTCCTCAAAAAACTTTTTGCTCAGAGGTATCTGCTATAAACAACTTTGGCTCATCTGTAGTCAAGAGCAGTGCTGGTGTATCTTGTCTAGATTCCACATTCCCTTGCTAAGCCACCTTCCCATCATGCCCTTTCATCTTTCAGACAGTCTGGGCTAGAAGAGATTCTTGCTTGCCCAATAAATTATCAACAATATTTTCCATTTAAAAGTTAGTCAGTCACAACTTGATTTGTATGAACATTCAGCAGCAAGGTTTTTTTTTCTGCTAGAAGTACTTCCTTATATAGCACCTTGTTTTGGCACATAGACATCTTAATTTCCCATTAAAATATCAAAAGTATCAAATAATCATCCAAACACAACTTTTCATTCGAGTAGAGCTTTGATCTTGAAGACTTGAGTAACTCAGATGACTCATAAGCAACTTTTGCATTCCAGATAGCCTGCTAATTCCAGCCACGCAATAACCACAAAACCTTTGGCAGTGAGAGCAAACTACAGAGTTTGGAGAGGTCAGCTTCCCCTGCTGGTGTTCAGATACACGCAACTTGCATCATCACCAGAAATGGTGTAAAAAAACTCTATCTCACAGAAAAGACCAAGCAACAGACAAAACTAAATAAATGCATGAATGAATAAATAAAAGAAACTGCCTTCAGGCCTGGGCTCAGAACCGATACGGGCAGGAGCAGACTGGAGAAGTGCAGCACCTGCCGTCCGTGAGGCAGCAAGAATTCGTGCTCTGTGGGCAAGGACAAGCTTGCAGCCCACAACCAACCACATTCAACTAACCTTGAGGCACTTGTTTTCTCTCCAGCTACCTTAATTTTAAGAAGGACTCGGCCTTACGTGCACTGAAACTGCTAGGCAGTATTCCCATCCAAACTCCAGGACCAGGTCCCCTGCTTTCTACTTGGAACCTCTTCTCATTAAATAATTCCATTGATTTCAGCAAGCCCAGGGCAAAGTAGGAATAAACAAACCAGAAAAGTCACCACGTAGAGAGTCCAGTTCTATATATCAAGTGAGAACTCCAGTCATAGCAATAACGTTAATGCCCTGGACTTCTCACACCAAAGGATAATCAGCTTCCATTAACTTCCTTCCATTATTGTGCTTGTTGGCTTATGCTACTGGTTTGAAATTCAGCAGGTCATACTCCTGTTGATACTGGTCCAGTTTCTTGTTTCACAATCTTCATTTTCAACCTGCCTCTTTGCAGAACAGTCACTGGGGTGGGGATAAGGTTTTTATTCTACATGCTACCACTCTTCTGCTAGTCTTGTTACCACTAATGATCTTAAATACTTTTTACAGCATTTAATCAGTAATCACCTGCTGAAGGAAAAAAAGTGTTTCTGAGCAGTTCATTTGCCTTTGCAGCACAGACAGAAACAGCATTGAGCAGGCAGGCTGAAGTGCAAACACAGTGCTTCTACTTTGATGATCAGTGTGGGAGCGGAGTGAAGAGACTTACTTGAAAATAATTTTTTTTTTCCCTCCAGTGGTGCTAACTATTATCTGATAGAGCAGCCAGGAAAACCTCAGGACTACCTCCAGAGAAAAAAATTATAAAAACTGTGTTTCATGATGCTTCCATTCTTTTGCTCCAGCATGCAGCAATGTCCTGTGCAGAATGTCAGAACATCTGGTGACTGTGTCCAGCACACACTCATCTGCAGTTGAACATGGCAACATGATATTGCTTGAACATGGCAAAGATGGTGTCTGTTGTTTGAAAAGTTTCTAGTCAGATTATACAGAAATACTAACGAGTAAATGACTCCATATGGGCCAAAGTCATTGAACATTGAAAAAAAAATAATTACTGATGTGGCAGAACATAACATGGAAAAAGTAAAACCTGATTTTTGACTCAAGCTTTTAAAACCTAAGAGCATTCTTCAAAAAAGCCACTCACACCTTAAATAAAGTTCATGCACATGGTAAGATCTGGATTGCTTTCTACTAGAGAATGAAGACCGGTTTAGTGTGAGGTAAAAGGGAAGTTTCCCTTATGTGCTAACAAACTGGTAGAAGACAGGAAAAACAAGCTAGGAATAAATGGGGATTAAAAACTGAGGGAGAAACTCAGTAACATTCCACAGGAGTTCATGCCTGAGCCCCCAGTTTTTAATATATTCATAAGTTACTTGAAAAGAATGAAGAATAAGGTGACAAAATTTGCTTAGAGCATAAAAGAGCTGAGGCTTCTTCAACATGGCTAAGAACACAGTTGAGGGAGCATAGGACGACTGAATATAGATTGATAATTCAGCACACCTTCCAGCGCAAGACCCATAGGGTGTGCAGTGAAAGCATCTGGCAGCAGTTTTAAAACAAAGAGCACAGATGTAAATCAAACTTTTCCCACTAAATTCAGAATTCAAATGATGAAATGCATTCCAAAAGGATAGGTTTGATGTTAATATTTGAAAAGATTAAAAATCGCGTAGATAAATGGAAGAGAACTCCCTCAAGAGTGATTAAGTGAAATGGTTGTAATATAATATTCTGGTTAAGAAGTTCTTATACTGCACACAAAAGCAGGAAAAGCCATACCTACACAAATATCAATATGCTGGCTCTGCTGTTACACTTTTTCTTCAAGCATTTGCTATTGCCTGTTGTCTTTGTTGATTTCTCCAGGGTCAGCTGGACTCCTGATCTGATCTACTGCAGACATCCTTTTGCTCTTGGAGCTCTCTGCCCTTTGCATGCAGTTAAGGCAGCTTCACCTAGGAATACACAGACATTCAACACTGTAGTTTTCCATTTTCCCTCGCAACCATTCTACTCAAAAAGTGAGCCTAAAGCTACTCATCTTCTGTTGTGCATGGAATGAAAATAAGACAAGAGAGAAGGAAGGAAGAGACTAATGGTAGTCAAGGGATACTGTGTAAGTCAGCCTTTCCAAAAGGTATAGAATAAGCAACAAATATCACATAAATTCAAAAATAAAGATCCAAAACCCTCAAAAAAAACCCCCAAAAAACAAACCCAAAACAACTCACCCCACCTGCAAAACACCTATCTCTTTTGTATAATGAAAACTATTACTAGATGAAGAATTTTAAAAGAAGCTTAAATACAATTTAAATTTTCTGGGCTATTCTCACACTATTACTTAAGAGTAGCACTCAGAGACAACAAGTAGGCTTGCATTGTACATGGCCTTGTAAATAAAGCATGAGGGAGATAAACTAACTTTTACAACTTTTCCAGGAAAACTGGGAAATTAATGGAAACCACCTTAGACCCAAGATAGCTTCTCCCAAACAGCAGAGTAAATTAACTTACATAAAAGACCCACATTGCTATTGTTAGCCTACTTCCAGAACTCATGCTTCCTCATTTTAAGTTAGCTTGCACAGCTAAACCACAGTGCAATTTCTATACAGGGCATCTTTCCTCACTACACAACATCATTAAGCCCCTCCAGGATGTGTTTTACCAGCCTGCGAACCCAAACCTCACACAGCACACAACCAGCAGCCTCATCTATCATACCACACCTTGAGGCATATGTTAATTGACCCATAAAACACACCTCTAACATGTTAATGTTATAATAAAACACTCTACATATTCAGTAACTTTAGGATTTCAGTTCTCCATCAATTATTTAGTAAGAACTAACATAATAAATAATCTGTGGAGCAAGGTGCAATAACATGAGGACAAAACAGTACAAAATACATTTTATCACCTTCTCTCTACAGTTCCAGTCTTTGTAGCATTCTGCATATTTATAAGTGCTTGAAGTAAGCTAAGATTGAACTCTTCAGCTCTAAATCTTCATACTCTATTCACCAAGAGATTGTTTTGTTGAAATTAACAAAAGAACAGGCTTTCTTATATGTATTTGCTTGCATCAGGTTCTCTTAATCCCAATATTAGTAATTCCCTTATGTATGGAATCAGTAGTTTCATCCTTTGTGAGTGCTGGTTAGCTGACTCAGTATTAGCATTAGCTAGCAGAAATATTTCCACTGAAAAGACGCTGTAAGCCTCTTCAGGACTACAATGGAATCTTAAATTTCAGCAGAGAAATTTCAGTATCTCCAAATAAAATTAGCACATAAATAAAATGAGGGAGTTCTATCACCACAAAAATCAGAGCCAGTGTAGACCACACTGACTTTGTAATGCTGGACCTGCCAGGGGCTCACTCCTTCTCCCATTCGCTGAGATAGGAACTGTCTTGGAACTTCTAGAACATACACTGAATGAATGACTACTGCAACTCTTGGTACTAAAATGTTGAAATGTTTAAACATTAAATACAAGCCTATAATTAAGTGAGGACTTTGGACATAATGTTCTCAACTAGTTTAAGCTGCTAAATCACCCCTATAATGAACAGTTACAATGATTTACACCTCAACTTCCAAAAATCCAGTATTAAAGAATTCATAAGAAAACCAAGGTTATATTTACATCATTCAACATCCACACACTTCGTAAAACAGGAAGATGCTAGATACTCCTGTAGAGTTCATCATAATGAAGATGTTGGGTGGGAAGATTGGTAAAGAAAGGCCATAAGAATATACAGACATAAAGTAGAATAGCTTCTCCTTTGAACTACAGGAGCACTGGACAGCTCGTGTGGATTCTGGTAATACACGTAAGTAAAACAGGAACAGCTCCTGACTGCTCAGGATTAGCTACCAGTCATTTACCACACAAAAGGAACAAGGCAATAATCCTAGACTGCATTAAAGTGAGTATTATTACATCCATTAAACTAGAGCATCTCAGCTAAATGATCATACCAGAAGATGTGGGAAAGTGTATTTTTTTCTTGTACTTCATAGGAGTTACTGTTCAATAAATAAACGGGCAATCACGGGATATTTCTACTATGTCAATGCACGCGTAACTTTGTTTATTTTCACCCTCATTTAGCTTTTCATCAATACATTGCTGAAGAACACTTGTCTTTAGAAAATAAGCTCAGATCCATTTTAGGCTTGGGACAAACTTATGTATAGTAGCAGAATTTAAATTTTTCATAGCAAAGGTAAATTAGATAGAGCAAGGATCTGTAAACCAAAGAAAAACAGCAATGAAACCAAAGGAAATTAAGTCATAGAAGGTGCAGAAAACTGAAGGGATAAAAAGCTACATCCACTTACTAATGCTTTTGTTGTGTCTCAGACCTTTACCACAAAATGGCTAAACAGACCAAAGCTCCAGCCCTGTATGTAACTCTTACGCTTGGAAGTTAAGAGCATGTTGAAATGTTGACTACCAGTAAGTGCATTCACAAAATTCAGCAATTTTTTTTGACAGCAGATAAGTAGATGATTATCTAAAGAAATCCAAACACGCCTACAAAACACAGAATCATCTCCTGTCTAATAAGCTACTCTTTCAGTGTCTTCATGATGATATATAATTTTTAAAAATACTTACTCCCCTTTTAATATGTTTCTTTTTTCTCGTATGGAACACCATAAAGAGTTTTATTGCTATCCAAACTTTTTCAGTGTTTTTCTACTTCTATACCTTTATTATAGCATCTCAATAGCACTTCTTAGTAGCAGCCTCAATTCTGTCTTGATCATGTAAATTGTGCAATTGTACTGTTGCACACCAGCATGGGGGAGATGACTTTTATTTACATGCATTTACTTTTTTTTTCCCCCCTCATCAAATTCCACCAATTTACCCTTCCAATCATCCCTGAATTTGGTTCAACTTGCTAAAATACCTTTCAAAACTATCAGTTTACATAGATGATTCTGGACTCCTGCTAGGCGTGAAAGAATGCTTTTTAAAAAATGTATTTATGCAAGCACAAGATATGGAATATCATTTTATTTGTTTCTCTGAGATATCAAATTTAGTCACAAATACCCATGCAGGTGAGGAGGCATCCCAAGAATGCAGGGCTGTTGATATGTTTTAAGCCAGGTGTTGCCAATTTTCAAGTGCTGACCTACCTAGGTTGAAAATACTTTGCTTATTTGTATTTCTAATAACTATTACTGTTAAATCCAGGTACAGCAACAGTCATATAGAAAAGATAAAGGCTGGGAATAGTCAATAAAACAGCTCCTGAATGATTCCTGATTCTGTTCTCAAAGAGGAAGTTAAAATTCATATATCTAGAGACTGCAGACTTAGATGATTAAAATACCCAATTTACAAAAAGCTATAACATACCCCATTTTTTTTTCTCTGTGTTTTTATCTATTGCTGCCTTTACAAGACACACGTTTCATGAAGTTGAAAAGAATTCAAATCTAAACCTATGTAAGTTACTAAAATGAAAGAGGCAGAATCAGCAAATGCATGAGTGTCAATTTGAAGATTACTCAGTTACCCCTCATTACCGGAACTGTTCTTATATCTATAGCAAATGGAGGATATATGGAAAAGGAAAGAGCCGGAGACAACCAGAAGTTAAGGGGGAGAAAAGCATAAAATTATCATCATCATTATTACTACCAATTCAGTATGGACATGGTATTATTCATAAGTCTGCATTGAAAAAAGAACATCCACCTTCCATCCACTGCACATTGCTCATGCCACTGAAGTGTGTCTTAAACTAAAATATAGGAATGGCTTTGTTACAAATATCAGAGAAAATAAAATTTTTGTTTCCCAGTTATTATTTAGAGTCTTTAGTCAATTTTTTAGCTATGATTCCCCCGTCCGTCAGTTTTGTGTGATGGAAATTGTTGGAATTTTGCACCTGTAAACATTTGCCTCAGCATGTAGATCTCTTAGCCCCAAGAAACCTGCAGGGAAGAGAGTCACGCTCGGCATCACGAACACCACTGTCAGCCTTGGCCTCTTCA
>VZTO01021259.1:0-13839 GCA_013400615.1 Syrrhaptes paradoxus
ATGATTCTATGATTCTAAAATCTTGAAAGCTTTGTAAGCTCCAGTGGAACTAAGGACCCAGGGAGCTAATACAAAAGCAGACAGCACTTTGTAAGATAAACCTGTATTGCAGAACACCTGTATAATATCCTACAGAGTATGATAAGCCTTCTTGGACATTGCATACTCCACAGTAAATTTTACTCCCACAGGTAGTTCTATTACAATCATTAGATTTTTTTCACATGAATGCAATTTCAGTGGATGTGGAAAATTTGTTTCTGCCTCAAGTTTTCTTGTTACCATAAGCATCAATCACACTATGCCAGCTGAATGTAGATTCCTGTCATTTAACAGGACAAAGCTTTTATAAAAAAATATTTATTTACTTTTGTAATTCTCTTTTGTGTCCAGTTTCAAAGCTTAGAATAGAAATGACTGCACCAGTTTTATCACTACCACAAGGTCTCCCCAAAAATACTTGAAACCTTTCAGCTCAGACTCATACCTCCAAACTACAGTCACTTAATGGAGTCTAAGTTAAACCTCTTCTCTGTAGCCAAGATAAAGGGATTCAGCCCAGCAGTCTGTTGGCTCCAGTCAGCAGGTATGTTTTGCATACCTCGTGTTAAGCCTGTGTTGTGATGCAGCAGAGGATTCTAGATTTGTGTGAACAGAGAGCAAAACCTTTGGGCCACAACAAGGGGGACTTGGGTCTCAAGTTTTGCTTAAGATCCTGTTTCTCTACTGTATCTCGTGACTAACACACAAATACTCCAGGGTGGAGAGTGTGCCCCCCACCTGATATCACCACAGCTTTATGCCTCTTATTCATCCATTTTCAAGGAGGCAGTAGAGACAGTGTGGGCTCCCCCTTTGGAGGAAGCTCTGCTGCAAGCCAGGTGCACAACGCTTCTGCCCTCACCAGCCCGTCCTTTCACTGCACAGACCACAGCCTGCTGCTTTGCACCGCACGTTAGAGGAGAAATGCCAATAGTTTCTTGGCATCCAGAAGAACAATTAATGTGCTGAAGTCTGTTCTGAAGCTATGAATTCATTTCACAGAAACTTCTAAAAACAGGAGAAAGTAAGATTTCAGGATCTGTTGTTCCTACTCCTAAAACTGTCTGCAGAACTTGGCCCTAATCCTTATTGAGTTCACATTCTATTACAACTCAGCATCTGAAAAACCCTGAGAAAACTTTTTGCTTGCTAATTGAGATCTATTTTAGCTCTAATAGTCATAAAAAAAAAAACATTTATGGAACTGAGGACTCCTCTTATCCAGTTGGAGGTTATATTTAATATTCTGGTCAGTTGTTTTTGCATATGGATTTGCTAGATAACAGAGCTGCCAAATTAGAGTAATCCAAAAATTAAGAATAATCATCCACTTTGTAACATTTTAACCATTTCACTTTTACAAATGAGAGTCTTTTCACGAAGGATTACCTTCTCTCCTATTAAAGCGATTGATAAATAATTCTGCACTGCACATAAGGTATGGCGTGCACAACTTATTCTTCCTATGTTCCAAAATACTGCTATAGCTTACAAAATCATTTATAGCAGATTGTTACCAGTAAAATGGGACATTGCTTTTGGTCTTTCAGATTTTGCGTGCCCTCAGGGTACTGATTTACTATACATCCATCATTTTCAGAAACAGTCTCTACATTTGATATGGCTTAGTCCATTGGTGTTCAGTTTCAAACAAATCAGTTCATGTTTTTAGAAATAATTACCTGTCTTTCTATTTGCTATCATTATTTCACACAAAGGATTAACTTTAATTCCAGAAAGGAAGACAAGTTAAGCACTACTGTATCAAAAACAAGAAAAAAAAATCATCTGCAACTACCAATTAACATGTCTGTAGACACAAAGGATTTCAAAATTAACATTTTTTTTCAGACTGAAGTTTCCTAAACAGTAAATAGCATGGCACGCGAATTAGGACAAGGCAAAAAAAAGTTAAATATAAAAGACGGTCTTTTCTTCCCATAATGCTGTGTTCATGATGTTTTATTATTTGTAACATTTGAAGATTACAGTAACGCTAGTTTGCTTGTAGTTAGTCCCCAAAGCATGAGCAGTAAGAATGGGGGTTAAAACTCTGTTCCCCAGCTAATTACTTTGCCAGCATAATGGAGATGAAAAATAAGCCTGTCTTGCCAAAGTCACTGTTCCACATGTTTAGATCTGTCTTGACCTGTGGAACTACATCTCATGTTCTGAAGCGAGTTTGTGCATAAGGCTTACTATATTGAGTGTAGCAAGACAACTTTGAGGTTGGTTTCGTTTATTTTTAAGCCAACAGTTGTGACCAGTTATTTACAATAAAATTGACTAGCCATAAAATGCACCTGTTTCATGTGGAGTTGGTAGTTCAAACTAAAGTGATAAGCAGTGAAATTTTAATAATACTCTTGCAAACTTTATTGCTAGTCTCTTGACAAAGTGGTTAGCCAGAATGTGGGAATTTTAGGGTTGTTTCTACCAAGGCAATGAAAGTGTATTTTTGTTTTACTTACGCAGTCACTTCCGCTGGAAAATGCTGGACACCACAATAAGTTAATTGTTCATGAAACTCATGCGTTACTTTTCTGTACATGCAGGTAAAGATAAAGGCTTAACCAAATACAGAGACCCTTCAGGTGTGGAGCTGAAATGCACTATTTCCTGTAATCTTTGGAACTGTGAGAACAATACGGCTGCTACCACATCTGGCCACTTTGAGTATGCAGATTAAGAGGACTCAGTATCTTTTTACACCCAGATTAGTGAGCATCTAGGAGAGGTTGATTTCTAACTTAAAGCTTAGAAAAGGATACCTGACACCAAAAAGCAGCTATCATAAAACCATATTCTGTGTGGACCTAATTTTTACAGTTGCAGCATACTCTGAACACACCTTGGTCTTGGGTCCTCATTGGCCTGTCACCTGGATATCACTTGGACTTAGTAATACTTAGGTGCCTATCAAGTGTCTCAGACTGAGAGAGTTCTTGGCATATAACGAGATCAAAGCCACACTCCTGACATGGCCACCATCACTTAAGAGCAGTTTTTACTCCCAGTGCAGACTTGCCTCTTTAACAGCCTTGCAACAGTGGTAAGCTTTGAAATCTACAGATTGTGTGTTAAATGGAAACTAAAATGATTTTTTTAGGTCATAGTTTGGATCTGAGGACCTGAAAAGGGAATTAAGAGTATTCAAGATGTCTAAACTCTTTCCTAGATAAAGCATTTTCTTATAGTTTTGGTATTCTTACCATTAAACGTAAGTGGCAAACATTACAAATATAGAAATAAACTGATCAGCTATTTTATTTATTTTCATGCTTTTCTGTCTAAAACTGGGTTGCAGTGTTATTATAACCGAGTTTGTGAAGGTCTGCCGTGCTATGTCAAACACAGCCAGTATCAGCACTGCCACTAATCTTATCAGCAAGCCTTCTCTGGCAGCATCCTTTCCTACAGTGTTTTTTGTCATAACCCATAATTTCAGAGATTTTCAGCATTTATGCTGTTGTATTTCAGGACATCCCTGTTGCAAAGAATTTGAGAGCCTGAAATGGGATCAGGTAACCCCAGCAGAACACTAAGAATATTTATATGTGCTCTTTACATGTGTATATGAATATACATAAAAGAATTTGGTAAGAATAAAACCAGTATGTCAGTGAAATACCTGCTCTGGGAGGAGCTAGTGGAGAACTGGTAGCTACAAGCCTAAGTCCCTACTATACAGTGCACATACAATATAACAACATTCCTTTCAAATGTTAGTAGTTATACTTTGCACTGGCCACAAATGTCTCACTGAAAGCTTTACAGCACTGCATACAACAGTTTAAATGCATTATTTGCTACTATGTTTCTTCTCTTGTTATGCCAGCATGAAATAAAATGGTTGTGTACAACACTGATGTATGTGGATGTCACAAGCAGAACCCTATCACCTCTGGCAGCCAGGACAGGATGGAGGGACCATCACTCTACCAGAATAACTTGTAGCTACAATTTTAGGAATGTCCATATTGATAAGAGACCAATCATAAAAAAATAAGACAACTTTACAGTGTAGACTGATATGAGAGATATTGGTGAATTATCAGAGGAAGACTCCCGTAAACAGCCTTTAGTACTTGACTTGTGTGCAGCACTATCCCAATCTATCAACTTGCATATTTACAGTCACTCATCTTCAGTATTTCCATGTTCAAATGACATTTTAGGGGAGAATATTTAGGTATTTTTGCATCAGTGGAAAATTTAGTTGCCAGCCGTTCGAACGTGGACAGTTTAGCTTTGCTTCCACTATTGTTACAAACCGTAACAGATATTTTGATGAAGGTTATTAAAAAAAAAAAAAAGTCAGAAAATTTCAAGAATGGTAATTTTAAAAATAAGCAATAGTAAATAAGTATCTAGTTTCCTAGGAAAGTGGGAGGATAGTATAACTACAAATTATTTTACAACTATACTAATTGTTTTATTGTTAAACTTTGATAATCCACCATTTCTGTAGATATTTTTTAAATGAATAATCTATTTATCAATTCCACACACATAAAATTCACAAAGTTATGTTATAGTGACACAGACAATTAGAAGTATTCATACTTCCTACAAAAGAACATTAAGCTCTCATTGAAAATTGCTTTTCCCTCAGTGACAACCAATTTAACAATCCAGTCATCACCTACAGTTTCATCAGAGAAACAAAAATTACAGAAAATGTATGTTATAATCCTTTTAAAACAATGGTTTACTAACAGCTATGTATTGCACTCAAAAAGAATTGCATGCTTCTTTTCATTTTAATATGGACAATTAAATTCAGTACTACTTATTCCTGTAATGTCAGGTTATTTTATTTAATTGTTTATCTATATAATATTGGAGAAGTGATCCCATAACTGAATTGTGCTTATAAATCTCACCTAAGTCTTTGGTACAAAGTCATACTTTAAATTACAGTTTGAGTTTTCTGAAAAACTGTCTCTATACTGCCTGAATTTTCTGACTGATACTCTAAAAGCTTTCCACACATTAACTCATCAAAACAAAGATTTCCAAAATGTTTGCTGACTGTGCCTCTTCAGTTTCCATTTCCTCAACCATGGCTCCTTTTAGCCTGGTCTCTTTTACGAAGTAATAGAGAATTTGAAGCCCTGGAAAAAATGAATTAATTTTTGCCACGGACTAGTAGGACACATCTTCACAATATATGCAAATCAGCTGTCTTTCATTTCAAAACGATGTTCTAATGTAGTCCAGATAGACATTCAGATCTGCTAAACAACATGTTGCCACATTGGGCAACTCATGGGCCCTCTGATTCAAAGGGTAAGACTCTATCAAGTTTTCATAATTATTTTTAAGACTGTTTCAAAGTTTTCCTGGTTTTCTACTGCATGCAAGCACCACCTACTAAACAGACTGTTTTTGACTACCAGCAAAGTGAAGGATTTTCACCCAGCCAGTAAAAAAAAAAATCTTGAAGCCATACCAAGATAACACAGGAAAAGGACAGAATTAGCCAGCTAAAATGGGGGTCTCCTTCAAGTATTAGTTCGCCAGGAGTCACAATATGTTGAGATACAGAGAAGAGATGAGCTTCAGTTTCACAGTTACATCAAGTCTCCAATAAAGACAAATACTGTTCTGTAAATTCCATTTAAGGATGCTCTGTGCAGTTCAAGAGGAGTAACCATGATAGTATCTGTTAAATAAAATTCAAAAGATTTGTTTGAATTGCAAAGCTTTTAGTTGTAGAACAGAAACATACATGATACACACACAG
The DNA here is from genome assembly GCA_013400615.1 of Syrrhaptes paradoxus. Lineage (NCBI taxonomy): Eukaryota > Metazoa > Chordata > Aves > Pterocliformes > Pteroclidae > Syrrhaptes > Syrrhaptes paradoxus. Next base: position 5,792 of record VZTO01021259.1, read on the forward strand.
TGCATACAGCAAGACCATGTTGTCACCCAATGCATCAACGTGCTGGTGATGTTGATAACAGGGAACCAAAAGCTTCATGCCAAGGACATGACTTTTGAATCCCCAATGAACTTCATTCACATATGACTAAGTTGTAAGTCTTTGAAGCCACTTTTTACAGGACCATGTAGGAGCTCTGAAGCAGAAGGAAGGACAGAATTAACTTCCAAAAAGCAGCACTGGGAAACTGGCCTCTCTTTTCCTGCAGTTCTCTTTCTAATATTATTAGTATAGACAGTCTTCTGCAACCTACAACAGACCAGGAAAAAGGTTTACAGAACACACAGCTGTGTTTCTCCACATAAAAACAGTAATGCTAACACACTATTAATGGTGATAACAAGGAAGCAAATTAAGGCTGATTAGGCTTTAAAACCATAATCACTTTCCTTTAACTTACATGGACTCTTTTTAATGCTTTGAGCTATATCAACTAGGAAGCCTTTTTTTTTTTTTTTTGTAACTGGAAGAATATATGCTATTATAGCCCATCTTTTTAGTCAATATGACTTTACATATAACATCTGTAAGGTATTTGCTTGGTTTTGCCTGCTTGTCTTATTATTAAAAAAAGAGAATGATTTGAAGCAGTAAAGGGATCATTTAAATTTCACAGTATTTGAAGTACAGTATATAGCTTATAATACATAACAGAAGTGAAATGAAGCCATTTTCCCATACCTTAAACTCTGTAAAACTGGTAAGCACGATACATTAGTATCACAGTAATGTGTCTGCCTGCGTACCACCAATAATGATGATACACTGGTTTTCTAGAAGATGAAGTTCCCTATCTATCTGTTTCAGCCTGTGATCTAACTGCTTGCTTCATGAAATATTAAACTATCCATGAGCAATTACAAAGGGTCTGAAGTCAGTGAATTTAGATGAATTTCAAAAGAGCAAGAAATTAAAGTCATCCTGTAATCCCTTAATCAGCATCTTCTAACTTTTTAAAAATATGCTAATTTCAGACATTTAACCATTGAAACTTATTTATGAACATTTTCCTTACTAACATAGAGCAACTATAATTAATGACCTCAGGCAACCTTTATTTTACATGTAGAAGGCTTCAGGTCCAGGATAAGTAGCAAACCTGTACCATTTTTTACCAGTGTCAAATATAAAGGTCAAATAGGGGACATTTCAAAAGCCACAACCCATAATGAATAAACAAATCTAATTTCAGGAGCCATGCTCCTGAAGAGCATTGCAAATTAACAACATCAGTCAATGACTGACCTTTAATAAATTTATAGATGTGTTTAATCAAAACGTGTAAGTGGCAACTCAACAGTTAAAGTGTAACATAAACTGCCTTCTAAGTCCTGCTTAACATCATATTACTTTGAAGTGGAGGAATTAATTTATCTGCAAGCTATATAGCACTAAATATTGAGCAACGTATCGAGGAAGATGTTTTCTGAGAATTAATGGAAAGTGGATGAAGTACACTTATTTGCTCTTTAAATACAAATTACTTGCTTTTAATGTTCCTTTTTTAATAGTTTCTCCCACTCCCTAAGAGCAACTACATCTTGTACCCATTCCTCCCACCCACTTTCAGTCTCCAGAGCTATACCATGGTTCCATGAAACAGTCAAACCAATATTAAGTAGAAAAGTACCAAAGATGGAAGTAAAATAAGATAGTTGTACAAGACAAAGCTTTGAAAAAATAACTTTATCAGTTCAAAAGGATTCAAAAATTTTGAAGGGATAACTTTTTTCCATATAGACAATATTCCAGATCACATATCATGAATTCCACTACTTGCAAAAAGCCTGCATAAAACTGTATCGGGTGATCTTTGCAAACAGAAATGCAACTGTGTTCTATCTGATCAGTTTGGGACTGTCAGGGAATTGAGTGCACAAATCCAGCGATACTGAACATAGAGACATTAATTTAATAGCAGACATTCCTCTGGTACAGATTAGAAAAAAAAACCCAAAGAAGCTGAACTCCCCACAGTATCCTTCCCATGGTCTGAATGAAAAGCCAGAAATACATTATTATTTCAGTTCCCAAACTGGGTAACTTCTTGCTTAAATAGGTAGAGCAGACTTATGAAAGGAAAACCTGAAATTTTCTTTCAGTTTTTTTAAATGTTCTTCGCTTGCTTCCTTTAAAAGCAAGTTTCCTGGTAGACTCACTGATTAGAGGATAAGCAAATTAAACAGAAAGACCCAGCAAGGATCTGAGGAGCAGCAATGAGTGTAGGAACCAAAGTCACATAATCAGTGAAAACCTAATCAGTGAAAATTAGAGCACACTGTCAGCTGCTTCTATGACTGGCGACAGAAAAATGATTGTCCTTGGTGTGAAAACCAGGGAGATGAGTCAACAGCATAAACTCTCTCTCACAAGCCTTCAGACTAAACAGGTATGGGACTTATTATGGGATGGAGGGGGAAGAGGTTTTGTGGACTGTATAATAGTTGTTATGGGATGTTTCAAGTGAGTTGCGGGAATGAATGTTCAAAATTTTTTATGAGATAATTAAAGGAAGCACTGAAGATGGGAAAGGAGGATGACCAAGGTGAACTGTGGAGGAACAGATGTGGGAAAATAGAGACGAAATGTGATAAAACCAGTTCCATGTGAACAGGTAGGTGGTGGGCAGGATTGCCTGTCCTGCTTACAGAGGGCAGGAACAGGTTCAGGATGTTTGTGAGGCTCATATTTATGTGAGAGCTGTGTGCACTATTGTGGGTGCCAGTACAGGCACCACTCTTCATGGTAGTCTGTGTGGCCACAGACACGTTAGTCTTGTGTGCACATACTGAGAGTACCCCACTTCTGGAGTCAGGGAGCTGCAGCAGCTTCAAATGCACTGAGCTGGGACAGGACGACTGCTCAGGTCTCTTTGTCTACCAGATTTGGCTGCCTCCAGACTCTAGCTGGGGGATGAAGGGATTGAGAGCAGCCCTGAAGAGAAAGACTTGGGGGTACTGGTGGGTGAAAAGCTGAACTTTACCCGGCAATGTGTACTTGCAGCCCAGAAAGCCAACTGTATCCTGGGCTGCATCAAAAGCAGCGTGACCAGCAGGTCGACGGAGGTGATTCTCCCTCTCTGCTCCGCTCTCGTCAGACCCCACCTGGAGTACTGTGTTCAGCTCTGGAGTCCTCAGCACAGGAAGGACGTGGACCTGTCAGAGCAAGTCCAGAGGAGGGCCACAAAGATGGTCAGAGGGCTGGAGCATGTCCCATACGAGGACAGGCTGAGAGAGTTGGTGTTGTTCATCCTGGAACAAGAGAAGGCTCCAGGGAGACCTTGTTGCGGCCTTTCAATACTAAAAGAGGGCTTGTAAGAAAGATGGGGATAAGCTTTTTAGTAGTGTCTGTTGTGACCCTACTAAATGGGTAGGGTAATGGTTTTAAACTAAAAGAGGGTAGATTCAGGCTAGATATAAAGAAGAAATTTTCAATTATGAGGATGGTGAAACACTGGACTGGGTTGCCCAGAGAGGTGGTAGATGCTCCATCCCTGGAAACATTTAAGATTAGCTTGGACAGGGCTCTGAGCAACCTGATCTAGAGGAAGATGTCCCTGCTTATTGCAGGGGGCTTGGACTGGGTAGTCTTTAAAGGTCCATTCCAACACGAACTATTCCATGACTCTATGAACAATTTGGAAGACTGGAAACAACCATGTTACTACTATCATTTTTTCAGAGAGGTATTTCAGGCAGTCACCAAATACTTTCTTAAGCTTAGAAAGTTGAGAGTTATGACTTCAAAGATTCTCCATCCCTGGATGTATTCAACACCCAACTAGATATGGCCCTGAACAAGCTGCTCTAGCTGACCCTGCTTTGAGCAGGTAGTCTCTAGGGGTCCCTTCCAACCCCAGCCATTCTGTGGTTCTTTGACAAGAAATTCTGCTCCTCTTTTACAAATGTTCTAAATATTATGCAGTAGAAATGTAAACAAATATGTTAAGTGAAACCTCTTAGGGAACAAAAACCACTTCTCAAGAAGCTCTACAGTCTATATGGGCTTAACACACAGACTTAAGCTTCCTTCACCTATGCTGTGACCCATGTGCTTGTGTAGCTGTATTAAAGCAATGTTCCCAACAAATCATGTTAGACTGGATTCCTCTCATACCACTGCAGAACTATGGTTCAGAGCTGCTTCAGATTCACACAATTCAAGTGCAGAAAGATCATTAAATATATAGACATCTAAAGCAGGATCATTAGAGAGAGACAATTTAATAAAACTCCCTGTTTTATTGTAGGGCTAGTAGAATCCAATTTAAAGGGAAAAAAACTAAGCTTGACTCTGAAAGGTACTAACAGTAAAATAGTTTAGAGATCACTCTAATATTTTACCTGTTACTGGGGCTTAGCAAGCTGTTATTGACACATCACTATATTCAGTGACATGTAATTAATTGTTATATTGCTAACTAGAATGAATTGCTCTAACTTTGAGGATTTTTCTTCAACCTTCCCGCTGAATAACGTGCGCTCACTTCAAACTTAAACTAACAGGAAGCTGTTTAACCTATAAGTCCCAGGGATTTATGAAAGTACACTGGGTTTTTGGTCACTATGACGTTTATCAGAATGCAATTGTATCCCAGTAGCAAAATATATGTATGCTTCTCTCTGATTTGAAAATCATCCCTGTCAAACCTTGGACATATAGCACTACCTAAAAAAAACAACCAACCAACCAAACAAAAAAACCCTGAAAAATTAAAAAACAGATACATCTTCTTTCACTCAAATGCTAGGAGAACTATTCTGGACAACCCTCCTGGCAGTAGCAACCTTATAATTACACTTTGCTTTTAGAAGGTGAGAAAGCAAAGCATGTGGAGAGAACTATACTTACCTACCAATACTATGATATCTTATTTTTCCTTAAATCACTAGCTATTTGAGTTCTGTGTTGATAGAGTGTAGTCACTAAAAATAATAAAAAAATAAAAAATAAAAAGCAAGAAAAGAGGGGAAAAAAAAGAGATAATAAAAAAGGCCTCAGATCTCCACATTGTGTGGTCGATGGTGAATGACTATATAAATATCCCTGAGGATTTTTTTTAAAGACTTTTAATAACTGCTAAAGAGTAAAATATTAAGATGTGATTCTTTATGCTTACATTTTTGTCATGTTGGAGCACTCCAGGTTTCACCTTGATGTTTAGTTTATCCTCAGCATCCTGCCTAACTTTTGCTTATTACACCCCTTCACAAGAGAACATCCAGGCTGGATGAGGCTTTGAGCAACCTGGTCTAGTGGAGGGTGTCCCTGCCCATGGCAGGGGGGTTGGAACTTGATGATCTTTAAGGTCCTTTCCAACCCAAACCATTCTATGATTCTATGATTCTATGAACATAGGTGTAGGGGTGGCATCATGACAGTGAAGTTCTTAAGAAGAAAAGTTATAGTGGCCAGATATGAGTACTACTGTTTTTTCCTATGGTAGTGTTAAAACAAAACATGGATTGCATCCTAATAGCATAGTCCAGTCAAATACATAAAGTTTCCTGTCTGAAGCATAGCACAAACAAATAGAAACACATCTGCACATGTATCTTCTGAGTAGTTAGTTCTTAGAAGGTCAGGCTCAGCACAAAGCCAAGGTTTTTAGTCACTGTCTCCATGACGTTCCCACTCACATCAAACACTTTCATTTCCTAATTAAATTAAATTTTCTGTTTCATTTAAAGGATGGCTCCAGCCTGGTGCTTTGTGGCAACAAGATATCTTAAGATTGTGATGTTGAGCTCACCTGTACAGATTCCACAACCAGACTATCAGTCCCAGCCTAATTTATTTGGAGGAATTTCCTTGTCCCATCTTATGTAATACAAGCTAGTTGCTTGTTTTCACACACCAAACTAGCAATTAAAAGGCTTACTCTGGTTTTCTCCATTGTATCAAATGTTACTAAGTACCCAGAGGAAGGCATTTCAGTATTTTAGTTAAGTGTATGTACAAAAACACAAGAGAAAACATGATTTTGGAAGAAATATTGAAAGACTAAGCTGATATGAAAACATCTCAGCAAGTCTGAGGCATTAGAGATCAAGACAATCACACAGAAAAGTAAAACATAAATTTTCAGTCATTCATATTGAAAATCCAGTTTCCATCAGTTGTGTACAGCCCACTAATTACATCTCTGAGCTGAGCCATAGTCCTCTGTTTCTCAACAGAAATGGTCCAAATTTAAACTGGAATTATAAGGAACACCAAGGTGCTCATTAAATTCAAAGGAGATAGACATTATCAGATGAAATTTTTTAAAGAGAAGGAAAGAAAGGAGCAGAAAGCAACCTTTGAGTCAACTAGTCCACTGCTGGCACCAGTGGCTAAAACCAATTCTCCTTGTGCATTCAGGTGACCAAGAGATCCAAAGGCCTGTCAGAAGATAGGTCCAGATAACGAGGCAGTTTCAGCTAATATCAGATCCCAACTACCAGAGATTGCATCAGGAAACTAGAATTCATCCAGGTAGGACTTTAGCTTAGGGCAAGCTGAAAATAATAATTTAAAAAATGCAGAAAAATGACTCCACTTTATATCCTGGAACTTCCAACAGATAAATATTGCAAAGAATTTTTTTTCTCTGAAATAATGCTAAAATCAGTATTAAGGACAAGTCCTTTTAGAACAAAATTCTTGGCCTATACCAGGATAAATATTTCTCTTCTTACTATGTGGATACTTTATGTTGAGCAAGACAAGGAATTTTTACTTTCGGTATGAACTTTTCAAAAAGACAATTGGACAAGTAACAAACCAAACTGCTGGTAGATCAGTGAGCAAATTAAGCTAAAATTAAATTTTCAGATTCTGAAAATTTGTGGGGTTTGGTTCCTCGGTCTTAGTGTTTAGGAACATTGGTTTTCTATTTATTTTTGAACTACAATAGTAATAGCTGGAAGCTCTATCTTCTCCTGTTTATCTCATTTCCCCATGCTGCCATTTCTGTTGACTTCATTTACAGCAATACAGTTGCTGAAAGACTGTGAAGATGAATGGGATATAAGAGACCCAAAAAAAGGTAGGGGCAAAAAAAGAAAGCAAGCAGTGGTTTATTTCCAGTACTGCAACTTTCCCTCTGCATAAGTGATCAGTGAATTGAATATACAGTAGAAAAAAAAAAGGGGAAGCAAAAGACAAGCAAAAGAAGAGTGAAGACAAAAGAGAGAAACAAAGAAGGAATGCATACCACCTCTATCAGCCTTGATTTTTCACCAGTACAAGCTATTACAAACTTAATTTACTTTTGTGTTGGCAGCTGCTGCTCTTTCAACAATGATAGGAAAAGAGCATAATATTACTCTGGTTTATCCATGACATTAATTAAAAATTCAGCTCTGCATCACCCATTATGATTTACTGCTCCCACACAGTGTAAGAAATACACATTCTTAGTTCATTATGGAGGGTAAAAGTGAAGCATAGAGTCCATGCCATAACAAATCATTTTGCAAGCAACTCCACTTCATCCAAATGCTGAACAGTAGATGAAAGTCAGCTAAGCATAAAGGGCTTTCATAAGAACATCTCAAGCTCCACCAGAGGCAAATGGCTTCAGAAAGTATGTCTATGCACCAGAGTTTGTTTTTCTTTCCAGATCAATTCAGTACAAGCTGGTGAAGAAATATGGCTATGGGAGGCAATGAGATCCACACTTCAATGTAGGAAGTGACTGAAAGCCCAGAGAACGAATCTAATACAATGCCTACTAATTTAATTAGAAAAATTTTTACTATCTACCATCAGCATTCATCAATCTTCCATGGGATGAGGGAGCAGAGTGCACCCTCAGCAAGTTTGCTGATGATACGAAACTGGGAGGAGTGGCTGACACACCAGAAGGCTGTGCTTCCATCCAGCGAGACCTAGACAGGCTGGAGATTTGGGCGGGGAAAAATTTAATGCAATTTAACAAGAGCAAGTGTAGAGTCTTGCATCTGGGCAAGAACAACTCCAGGTACCAGTATAAGTTGGGTACTGACCTGTTGGAGAGTAGTGTA
>VZTO01021259.1:14057-42667 GCA_013400615.1 Syrrhaptes paradoxus
GAGGGTGAGAGAGCACTGGAACAGGCTGCCCAGAGAGGTTGTGGAGTCTCCTTCTCTGGAGACATTCAAAGCCCGCCTGGATGCGTTCCTGTGCGATCTGATCTAGGTGTTCCTGCTCCGGCAGGGGGATTGGACTAGATGATCTTTCGAGGTCCCTTCCAATCCCTAACGTTCTGCGATTCTGTGGTATGGAAGCTCTTATTTTCAGGGGCCAGTTCAAAGGATAGAACACAGTTTAAACGATGTTTTACTGCATTGACAACAGAATGAAAGGTACATTATGCCTGAATATCCAAGCCTATCATGTTTCTAAAAATTTTTGTACTTAACAGATGTCCATACCAGTGGATGGAGTACTTACGGTACTACGGTACTCCTGTACATTTAATGTAAAAATTGCTACATCTTAACTGAAAATAATTTAAAAAGGTCTTGTGTACACCAGTTGAGGATTTACTCAACTATATAAATTACATAACATAAAGTAATTCTAAGAAATTTTCTATTTGAACGTGTGATTACAAAACTGTTATGAACACTTGATCAGCCTAGGAAGTATCATCCTGAAAATTATTGTTTGCAACTATACTTCTGTTACAGCAAGAGTTATCGTATCTTCTGTTTCCTTACTGTTGATCACAGTAGGGTTAATTTTGAAATAATAGTGCCAACATCTGATAGCAATATGCTGATAGTTTTATGAGGATTTTTTATGGTTCAGCAAACATTATAACTCCTTGCCTAAGGAGCAGTGGTAATATTGAGAAAACATCCAGTCTTGGTCCTGATTTTCAGAAAAATCAATGCTTTCAAATTATTTTGAAGTGCAGAGACTAGGAAGCTTATGCATTATTTACAAAAAAGCATGTCTATACCAGTTCTAGTCTGCAACTGCAACATATGGTTTATAAATTGAAACAGATGTGGGAGAACAGGTGGTCACAGCCATTCAAGGGCATAGCTGGAATTTACCATGCAAAAAAAAAAAAAAAAAGGAAAAAAAAAAATAAGTAGCTCAGTTAGTTTCTAAGGCATCTTGAAGACTTAGTGACAGAAATCACAGCTTTTCACTGGGGCAAGTCTGAGACCTTATGATTTTGTTACATAACAACTTCTTAATGATAGATGTCTTCTGCCACTAATCTATTACCTTGCCCTAACTAAATTTTTGTCAGAAACAGGTACTAACTTGAAGAAAAAAATTGTGCTTCTCCCTCTTAACTTTCAAAGTTAAACCAATGTGCAGGAAACAAAGGATACAGAGGTATAGTTGGGTGACTTCAATCAGATGTCAAACAAAATCCTGCTATCAACTGTTTCTTTTATTGACTGATTTTTAGACCGTATAGTAGATGTTGCCTTGCAATAATAGTAACCTTGGTGCAACATTTGATCTATTTTGAATTTACACTTAAGTCAGTTTCCTTCAGTTGTGCAAAATCTGCAATATATCTAATACAAACTCACATGCAAGGGACTAACACATGACTAGTGCATTCATGCACTTTGACACTGAAGCACAGTAAATAAAATAAGCTCAACTTCAAATACAACTGGAATCTGCATTTCTTTTCTAAATCATCAGGGACTTCTGGTCTCACTCTGGGAGAAACTGAATTCCCACAGCCCCCAAAAGGTAGGAGGCTGAAGTCATTTGTGCTTTCTTAAATGTGTTGGATTTATGCATTAAGATGTATGCGTTCTACTAAAATTGATCATTCTATTTTTTAATATTCCTAAACCACAAAATTTTTTTAAAAAATTACTTGTTCTAACCTCTGCTTCAGATCGAGTTCCTTTTGGCATTTGTGTACTGAAAAGCTATTTGCATGAACATAGGAACTGACATGGCAGATCAAACCAATGGTCTATCTAGATAGCATATTAAGTGTGCTTATCAGCTTTCACAGTTTTCCTCTGAAATTTCTGATTCAAAAATTCTTGTTTATTTTTAATCATGTAGACAACAATCAAACCAGTCCATTAATTCCAGGGAGCAATTTACTATATGTGCTTCAACATCTTCCCTATGGATCTCAAAAATGCTAAAAGTGTGGTGCCTAAATGATATATTTAATACGCTTCTATAAATTGTGCTGTCACATGCAGTCACAACAAGTAATCTACCAACAGTGACTAAATTCATCCCTAGCAACATTCCACAGAAGCCAAGGAGTTGCACCAAGGATAAAAGTGGCCAGCTATGCTTCATGTTTATTGCTTCTTTCCATTCATATGCATTAAAGAAGGAATAAAACAGATAAACACTACTTTTGCTACTCCTAAAGCAAGTCAGCTAAAATGACTTTAAACCAGTTCATCTACTAAGCAGACACAGTACTGCTGCTGAAAATTTACAGTAGCTGAAAAATTAAAGCTTTTTATTCTATAGTAAACTCTTTAAAAAAAAACTATTTACACAAAAAGATCTTATTCTTTGAGGGTGCTTGCATATGTAATTAAGTTCCACTAAAGCTGATGAGATTTAAGCGATGTTTAAAGTTAAGTACATGTTTAAGTACTTCCCTGAATTAGTGCTGTAACTGTCAAACTGTGTATACCACGTCACGAAGCAACCTAGGTGTTTCTCTAATACTCTTAGGACTCCAAGACCGACTCACATGGGACAGCATCTTTACAAATAGCATACTGCTGCAGAAGAAAATCCAAATTAAACTATTAGATTAATAGTTTATTTTCTTGGGCAGGTCCAGTTATTGTAGTGTTTTTCAGGATCAATTTTATGGGAAGATAATGTCTGAGCATAACTGTTAATGTTCCATTAGTTTCTACTTTCTCAAAAATATTTTTAGTCTTTAATCGCTTGCAGGAGCTTCACTTGATCCTATGCATGTAACACATATCACATCCAAGAAGGTGTATCTGTTAGTCCTTTGTTTAAACCACTTTAACAGTTTAACCACAAGAAGCTCAATACTCAAGGGTTCCTATCTGTTGGAAGTACAGATGCTTTAGCTTATAAAGCTCAGAGCATTATAAGATAGTTTGTACTGGTGCATTTGTCATTTATTTATCAGAAAAAAAAAAAAGTCTAACTAACCTAGTCTTTAAAATTTCTTGGTGGACAACAGAAACTAAACATATTAGATATCTAACCATTCAGTATCTCAGTCACAAGTTATTTCACTGACACTATGCTCCTTCCACCTGAGACATTATAGGGAAACAGGGAGGATTTGCAAGACCTGCTGCCCCTGCAAGTATGTTGTCAATGCACAACTGAATAGTTTTGGATGCGTGTTATATAAGCACAACTGTGTTTTCCTTTAATATTACCAATCTATTTAAAAAATATGACATGCATTCACATTGAATGTGAAACTAAACAAGCAGAGCTTAACAGCTGTCTAATGTAAGTTTAACATACAGTTGTCAATTAAAAAAAAAAGGCAGCTTTGCCATACATAATATTCTGAAACTGCACAGAGGTGGTTGTAAGTGAACCCAAAGGGTCTAATCATAATTATGACCCAACCTGTTCTGGAAGATTAGTCCATTTTCTCTTCACATGCTGGGAGGAAATTGATCCATCTATTCCTGTTCTCCTGAAAAAGAGAGATCTGCACAAGGGGCTCAAACGAGATCAGACTTTACTTTGAGCAACTTGGCAAGTTACAGAGAATCTGCAAAATTCATTCAGTGACAGTTTCAAGAACCAAATACCACTCTTAGGATTTGTCATCCCCAGGTAGAGGGTAAAACCAAGATTGTGGGGTGGGCCTGCGTAAAATCTGAAGAGTTTAATTCACACTATTGACCTTGCAAGCTACTATGAGAAGCAACCTTCATGCTAATTATTTAAATGGAACCCAAAAAACCCTGTTGCATAACTATATCTTACAGAAAGTCAGATTCCAGGATACAGCTGTTGAGAAAGCTCACTGTAGTAAGTACAAATGAGCCGACTAAAATAAGAGATAATCCTAATTAAAATAAAAACATCACAAATTACAAGAGCAGAAGACATTCTTTGTTTTGGAACGTTCTAGGCCTACGTATGTGTGCCTCCTATATACATATATGTGTGTGTGTATATATATATATGACAATATGTGAGGTGAGGTCTCTGACAAGTTACATTATATTATGTTAATATTGCAAGTTTTCATAGTGCCTTGGCTTATTTTTTAATTTAATTTCTCTATTTGCATGTGAAAAGTATTTAAAAAAAATCCCTGAGGACTGCACTGTTTGATACTGGGTGATTTTGTTCAACACTACGTCATTTTAATTTACATTAAAGGAGAACTTGTTAGAACTAGGCTGTAGTTGCTCAAGCTTTAAATGTCAAGTAGGGTTAGGGAGAGAGGTGCTGTTTAGTTAATGTAAAAGGCAGTTTCCTAAGTAGAATTAAAGAGCATAATTTGTCGGATCGACTATTTAAGTAACATGGAGTGTCCTTTTCAGCTCACAGCCTATTAAGAGGAAAAAAAAAATAGCCCAAACCTCTATTACCAATTGCATTTCTGAAGAGAATAACAAGCTGCTAAATATATTCTGTAAGAAACTGAAAACTCTTACGTTCTGACCTGCATTGCATCTCCCTAGAGTAAGAAAATGGGAAACAAAAAGAGAGAAAACTATTTGGAACAATAAAAATGAAGACATACATTACAATTAAAATAAATAGTTGTACAGTTGTTTAACTGAATTTGGTTTTCTAAAGTTCAATACTTGGTTGTAGTCTCTGAAAGAAAATAACTTGTAATTTACAGTAAAGAAGCAACAAACCTGAAATATCACTGAATAAGACTTCTTTGTGAGTTAATCCAATACAGCCATTTTCTTACCTTTCTCTTAATTAGAACCATAAAATAGTGCAGAAAGTTTAAATATGAACAACAACAACAATAATAATAAAGCCTCATTACAGAACCACTTTTAGCCCTAGGATTTCAAAATGCTTTAGAAAGGGAGGTACTTCTATCTAATATATAACATGGTTAAGAATAAAACTTGTCTCTGAGGCTTTTGAGGGCTGCCTCTTTCCTCTCCCTCTCATATTTCTTCCCAGCTGCTGGGAAAAAGGAATATAACTGGAATATTTAGTCAAAAGCAAAAAGCAAAATAAGTTCAGGATTTCACTTCCATTTCAATACATATGTGCAGAGTGGAAAATCAGGGCTCTCACATTTCTTTCCAGTTCACAGGTGGAAATCTACCTGAGATATGTAGCATATATTTAGTGATTTTGATTTGTCCAAGGTGCATCTCAGTCACTGCACATAGTCTTTTTCCATTGATCTGTCCATATAACCTCAGGCATAAAGTTGCCTGAATGATTTCATGTTGTTCAGATATCCCAAGACAAGCACTCACAGTTTTCAAATTCTAACTGGATAAGACTCATGTGAAACGTGGCCATTTTCACTTACAGGAGTTTAACTACCTTCCTATTCATGACTGCAATTACCAAGCCTCAAAATTCATTTGTCAGAAGCTGGGGACAACTTTGGATGTACATATTCAGGTTTCTATTTTACTAATCATGCTCACTAGTATTATTCTCCCATTCTCATATGTCTTTGAAGAAAGCAAGCATCCTAACTTCAGCATTACAAAGATGGCTTAAAAAAATCTCTAACAGTAAGTTTAACTAAATATCAGCTAAAATTAACATCTTAAACAACAATTACATCCAAAAAGGGGAGAAGTCTCACATATACCTAAATTTTCTCTGGGTCAAAACCCAGAGGTCCAACACTTAACCAGAACTTACTGGGACCCCTTGCACAGTCCTCTGGCATCCACTCACACCCAACCCCAGGAACTTCATGCATTCCAGCTCCATCAGTGTATCTCTTCCTTTAGGAACTTTATCTCCCACTTGTATTGCCTTTATGGGGTGAAAAAAATAATTAAAAAAAAAAGGTCTGGTGGGAATGTTAAACATTTCTGCTTGGCTGCTTCATAGACAGTTAGGGCAGTGGCCCTCTTTTATGTCTCTCTGGATGGATACTGTTCTGGTTTCAGCTGGGACAGAGTTAACTTTCTTCATAGAAGCTACTAAGATGCTTTCTGTCGGGTTTATGCTGAGAAGGTGGCTGATAACATACTGGTCACAAGTCCTGCCAGCAAACCTGCTTCAGCCTGTGCTCCTCTCTCCACGGGGTCCTCCCTGGGCTGCAGGTGTGTCTCTGCTCCCCCGTTACCTCCATGGCTGCAGGGGCACAGCTGCCTCACCATGGGCTGCACCAGGGGCTGCAGGGGAATCTCTGCTCCCTTGCTGGGAGCACCTTCTCCCCTCCTTCTGCACTGACCTTGGTGTCTGCAGGGTTGTTTCTCTCACATATTCTCACTCCTATCCTCTGGCTGCTGTTGCACAGCAGGTTTTTTCCCCTCTTCTTAAATATGTTCGCACAGAGGCGCTGCCACCGTCATTTGATGGGCTCAGACTTGGCCAGTGGCAGGTCCTTCCTGGAGCCAGCTGGCATTGGCTTTATCAGACACAGGGGAAGTTCCCAGCAGCTTCTCACAGAAGCCACCCCTGCTACCAAAATGTTGCCATGCAAACCCCATACATCTCTTAGAATTAGGAGTCTGCTAAGGAAACTTACTAAAACCAACACACCCAGCTGTAACAAATAAATTCCCAAAAAAAGGCTTTCTGCTAAAAGTGTGGCATGGAATATTTTAGTTTAGCTGAAACTTTGCAAACTCTGCAGAGCTTAATTTGGCATCACATTTTTTGCACAGCTCTGCTACTAGCAGAGTGCAGTATTCATATTCTCTTTAAAAAATATCAACATATAAAATTTCTTTTTTGATGGCTTTCTAGAAAATATAACCTTACAGCTCTGGTCATAAGGCATGCCTGCCAGCATAATCCCTGCAATGATCATCATCAACATACTTAAAGAAAGTCCAAGAATTATTTTGGTAATTCTCTCATCAGTTTCGGTAAATGTTCACTTTAGAACATAAAGTATGTTGTAATTAGGCAGTCAGAAATATGGGCATATTGAAATGCTGTTCTTCACCAACTCTCAGCTTCATCATTGCTGTAGCTGCTTCTGATTTTCATGTATTTATCAATGTTTACACATATGGCAATTTTACACCTTGCAGACATTTTTCATTTTAAAAAAAATGAGTTTAAAAAAGATACATACTAATCTCCGTTTCAAGATATATATATATATATATATATAAACTTAACTTTTTTCTCTCATAGATCATCAAACTTCAGCTTAAAATTTAGTCCTTTTAGAGAGAAGGATTCCTCATCTCTATAAAGCATTTTCTTTTGTATGATTTTTGGATAGTTGATTGAACTCTCACTTTCTCTTAACCCTTTCCTCCTGGAAAACTAAAACTTTGGTGAGGTTGGAGAAACAAACAAAAATAAAAAAGGGTGTAAAAAAGCAAATAATTAAATAATTTACTTCAGCTAGAATTCAGAAGAATTCCTCCAAGGGAAAGTCATAAGAAAGCTAATATAGGAACTGCTGTTCTTACCACATACTAAAATATATATATAGCTTTATTTACCCTGCTTTCAGTATTTATCATTAAGCCTAGACAACAAGTATTTAGCATCATTCTCCCCTTTTAGCCTACATACTTGTAAAAAAAAAAAATCCCAAAACAAAAAAAGCAACAACCTATGATGCTAATCTTCCTTCCAAAATATCTGCATTTGGAATCCCCAGGTGGTATATAAATTTACACCCTCAAATCTCATTTTAAAATCATATATGCTGACAGAATTTAAGAGTCAAACATCTTACATTGCTCTTTTCTAATTTTTCTCCTACTCAGGATTCCTCAGGATTATGAAACTGCGTTTTTTATGTGGGAAAATGCAATAATCATAAGAAAATGAATCTAGCAAAACTCAATCCATATATGCAACTAAAATCTCATACTGGCATCCCAGTTAATTACTGTTTGGCTTCCCGATATCCACAGTCTTATTCATAAACAGTACCAGCTCAATCACAACCATGTGCACAAAACTAATTTATCTCACGGACAGTAGGGAAGTTACAGGCTGCTTTCTTTTAATGTCTTCTCCTATCTGGACAGATTCATGTGAAGTTTTACTCGAACCTTCATCTACAAGGCCAGATTACACACGTTCAGTTCTATCTACACCTCAGCTGCTTCACAGCAGCATTTTATGTCTTCTGCTTTTCTGCAATGTTAAGCCAGTTTAGGGTGATGAGCTCTATGAGTAGGGGACCCAGAAAAATACAAGTGTCCTGTCCACAGTTTCAGGTGTCCTACAGGGAGCACGTTGTCTGCCTTGGGTCCATGATTCAAACAAAATCACCTAAATTATCATTTAGTTTAAGCCTCTTTCCTCTCATATGAGTAAATAATTTCTTTTCATTTACAAGCTCCCTTACACACTCTATGTACCTCTATATAATCTGGAGCCGATGGTGACTGGCTTCCTGGCATTATATATTAAACTTCCTGGCTCCACACTGAAAACACTATTTCAACAAACCTAGCCTCTTTGAGCATTTCCACCACTTCCCTTATTAAGACCTACTTTCAGAAGCATGAAGTTTAAAACTCAAACCAAAACCAACAAAAATCATATCAAGAGATAGAGTAACTATGAGCACACTGGAAAGACTGTTCAGTAGTCAGAAGATTAGACTATTTACAGTTTCCTGCTCTGACTCACATTTTCTATGCAAATGTAAGCAATATTTTCCTCTCCTATATGGGCCAGATTCACAAATCAAAGTCAAGTTACGAAGATAAATTAATTTATTCTTTTTAAGATGCAGTTATTATTATGATGGGAGACACATAAAATCAATATTTTCAGATAAATAATTTAAAATTGTTACTTGGATCCAAATAAATACTAAATCAAATGTTTTCTGATGCTCACAACCATTGTCTTCTTCCACTTTGCTTTTAGCCCTCTCTGCCCTTCCAGTTTAGAAACCTATCTGCATCTTTCTGAAACTTGTAGAATGGTTTTACAACGTTGCTTGACTGCCCTATTCATTAGTGCCCATTGCCCTTCACTGTTTACAAATTACCACCTCCATTGGATCACTGAAAAAAAGGCTCCAGGAAAAAAAATATTTTTCTCTCACATGGTTTTATTTTACAGACCAGCCTCCCAACTAACTGTCGCTCCACAGTAAAGGATAATGCAGAAGCAAGAACTGAAGCCATCTTTACTACCAGAGACTGTCCCCTTGTCCTCTCATTTTTTTGGTTCTTTCAACACCTATCCTTAGTATAACATTATGCTTTCTATCATCTGCCTGAACCTATTTTTATTACTTCTTGCTTGCTTCCACAAGTTCAGCAAATTATATATTGTGGTATTTTTGTATAATCATGTTTCAGCAATGCCACTAAGTTTTATATTCACTAACTAGTGCCATAAAGATGAAACTTCATCAAATTCCAGTGAATCTTTTAATTTTTCATCTAGAAAAAAAGTATAATTTAAACTTTTCTTCTGCATAGATCCTTACAGTCTGAACTTATTTGTTGTACCATTCTGTGCTCTCAAAGCCAGTGACATACACTGCAAAGTTGCAGTATACCAGTACTTCCCACTATATTCAAGGTGAGGTGTAACCAGAATTTTGGATAAAACTAGTACATCCATCACTGATTTTATCTTCCTAAGAGTACAAACTGAGAAACATGTTTGTCTTCAGCACTAGAGGTACACTACACTCAGGACTTCACAGACTTTTCACACAATAACTCCCAAACAGCTTTTTTTCATTTGATTTTGTGATTTATTATCATATGCTTGTTAGTAAACCTCTGCATTTAAAATCAACACACACATCTAAATCTTTCTGCATTGTTTCTACTTATATTTGAGGTTTAACAAAGGTATTCTTTTTTGCTTGTTTTTTTCTTAAATGTTACTATAGAATAATAGATTGTCTTCCTATTATAGAACTAAAAGGTCTAAATTATGTTCTTGTACTGTTTGGGAGAAGAAAAGAGACAGCAGGAAGCAATAAAGAGGTAGAATCCAGTTCCACATTCTGGAAAGAAAAGTGTCTAACATTACCATTTATGGTGTCAGAAGGAGGGTTTCTGGGAAGGATAATGACAGGTTATGATTACCATCCATCAGTCTCCTGTAATAAATAGTCCACAGGGTAACTATAAGGCCAAATTTTTCCAAATCTGCATTGGAAGCAGAAGAAAGATGACACAGACTCAGCATCATTAAAAAAAAACTCTCAATGTCCTAAGAAATAATACAAGGATCTAGACTCCTCTGTAGCAACTAATGAAACCTGACAAAACTTGCTTAGCTGTAGCTTTGCTTATTAGCAATAAATGCTAAGTAAATGTAATGCATCTTATAGTATTCGATACTAAAGTAGTAAATGGGGTGACATTGTGCATTTGTGCTTTAGCATCTCACAATGAGAGAAAAGAGGGCCATGAAAATGGTCAGAGGGTTGGAGCACCTCCCATATGAGGACAGGCTGAGAGAGCTGGGGTTGTTTGGCCCGGAGAAGAGAAGGCTCCAGGGAGACCTTATAGAGGCCTTCCAGTATTTAAAGGGGGCCTACAGGAGAGATGGGGAGGCACTCTGTACCAGGGAGTGTAGGCATAGGCTGAGGGGTAACAGTTTTAAGCTGAGAGAGGGTAGATTTAGATAAGATACCAGGAAGAAGATTTTTACTGTGAGGATGGTGAGGCAGTGGAACAGGTTGCCCAGAGAAGCTGTGGATGCCCCATCCCTGGAGGTGTTCAAGGCCAGGCTGGATGAGGCTTCGAGCAACCTGTTCTAGTGGGAGGTGTCCCTGCCCATGGCAGGGGGGTTGGAACTCAATGATCTTTAAGGCCCCTTCCAACCCAAACTGTTCTGCGATTCTACGAATAGCAATTTGCCTTCCTTGTGAGGATTCCCTCTCCCATCTGCTTCAGCCTGCATCTAGAAGGTGGACCAAAACTGTACCCTTAATTAGCAAGCCTAGTTAGTGGATGGTATGTCTTCCCTCAATAAGCAACCAAGGCTGGTGACTGGTGGCAATCAAAATGGATTGTAACACTAGCTATGTCTTCCCCGTTCCAGGTTACAAGAACCTGCCATTCACTGGGACCTGAAGATTTGGACTACTTCACTTAGGAACATTTTAGTACTTGCAAAGAAAACTGATAGGGTCATTTGTTACTCATAAACATAAGGCAGCATCATAACAAGCACAGCCTGTACTTTCTGCTGGCTATTTTAAGGTTAACATCTTTTGCTACCTGCAAGGGTAAGCAATGTCTTTCATAAAAGGTGATTCTTAGACGAGTTATTCTTTTTCCCTTTTACTCCTTTGTGGCAGAATTGCAATGATTTCATGTTACATAAAAAAAATTATGGCTCAAAAGTATAATGATGCAAAATCATATATTTTTAAATATCATTATGCAAGTTCTGAAGTCATCACTTGTCCACAAATATGATAAGGACCTGATGCAGTTCCTATTGGACTGTCCATTGAAGATGTAATGAACCTATATGAACCCCCATGCAAATTATGTTTATATCTCAGAGTAAGACTAGGTAATGAGGAAAAAAGATATGTAAACACTTGTCCTGGAAAAGAGTATGTTTCTTGGTGCAGAGAGAGTTTATTGTGCTTTTCAAAGATGCTTACTGCAAATGGCAATAATACTGCATGAACTGAATGGAAATGGATTTTACTTCAGTATATCCCATTACAGATCCTAAGCTCAAGTTTGTCATTATAATTTGTCATACAATTATGTGTGTCTTATCTCCCTAAAGATTCTATCATTCTTTTACTGCCACTCGCTGTCGTCTGGTAGACAGCTCTCAATCACAATGCAAAAGACTTTCCAAACCAAGAAGATATTGACCATAATGATAACTGTTACATTCTACTCCCCAAAACCTCTGAAGCATCAGTTACGTCTGCAAATTTGGAAAGGCATATGTCTAAGCATGTGCTAACTGTAGCCTACTGGCACCTGCATGATGATGGATTTTGGACCTTTTTACCTTAAGGATCAGTCTTTTGCAGACTTCTCAAGTGGGTTTGTTTGTTTGGTTGATTGGTTTTTTTGGGTTTTTTTGCTGGCTTTACAATAGCTTACTTCAAAAAATAATTTGTTGATCATGTATCTACTCCTGAAACAAGCATCTAAGTAACAGAACACCATAGTAACTTTGTTCACTGTCTTCGCAGAAAACTTAAAAGTTGGTGTAAATAGAGGGACTGATAGACACTCTTGTCCTACACTGGTTTTAAATAGTTAGGGCAGCACTGTAGTGAAACTAAACTAGATGTGAAAATATGGATTGTTCTGACTGCTCCATTTTCTGATGTCTCACTTCAGCACGATGTTTTAAGAGACAAAACATTCCTATATGATGTGAGAGCTTTCGTGTTGAATGCATAATTTATCTATGCATTTCCTATTTCAGTATCTATTGTTTGAAGAAGTCTCTTTTTCAAATACTTTTAAAAAAATCTTTCACAAATTATCTGCTGCATTTCAGGGTTAACCCTCGAAGTACTCTGCCATTCATATTCCACACAGCAAATCAATGACTGCTGCTCATTTGTGATTCCTGTCAAATTGCTACACTCTGCTCTGACTGAGACTAGCTCAAGACCCTAATTTGGTGACAGCTGCTGGGAATGCTATTCTGTAAACTGAATAGCCAAAAAATATTCTATCAGCTAACAGCACACAGTCTTCTGAGATTGTATTTGAATATAGGTGGTGATAGCACATTTCCTTGTAACCCATATGCACTTCACAATATGCTGAGTTTGTACTTACTGCTGTCATTATAGGTGCCTGCATTTCTTTAAAATAAATTCATACAAATTCTTGCAGGATTAGGGTTAAAGTTCAAAATTAAGCAGCCAAATGAAGGCACAAGTTCTTTTGTTAACTGGTTCATATCTGCTAAACTAGCAAAGGCTTTTTTTCAGACTAAATAATGATAAATTAGGAAACTGAAACATGCATACACTGGAGTCAGTGAGTTAGAACATTTCATAACATAGAACCAGGTATATCATAACAGTCACAAAACCATGCTTTTCATAAACCGGTCAATCTAGAATTCATAAAATTTCTTACCTCCACTACTTTTGCTGGAATTCTTTTCCACACTTCACTGCCTTACAGTACATATCCCTTTGTCCCTACATCATTTTTTTCCTTTTTTTTTTTTGAAAAGCTAAACAGCTCCTAACATTCTTCCTTGTTAAAAACATGGAGTATTTACAAGGAACGTTCACTAGCTCTCAGCCCCTGCTCTATAGATTAAAGAAACCTATTTTACTCTCATGCTGTAAGATGTAAGGTATTATCTATTGATTCTGATATCCTCCTCTGCCCTTCTCCAAATCTTTTTAGAAGACGTGATCAGACCTCTATATACAATGGTGCTTGTTGTACACACCCAACACAGGGTGCTTTATAGAACAGCCAAACTGGTATTTTGTATCTAAACCTGCACTAGTAGCTTAAGTCAACTCCCTTCAGAGAAAAAAAACGGGAATTTTACAAAAGTTGATCAGCAAGATAAAAGGTGTGTTTGGATAAGTACCATCTGACTGTGTTGTCAGGTCTCGCCACAGGGAAGCAGGAATAAGGGAAGACTAGCATCACTGTTAAAGTTTAGAAAATTTGGGGCATTCTGTCTCCTTTCTTAAACATAGTTGCAAATTGTAACCTTCCCCACCATATTGTCACATGTGGGCCCTAAGCGTAAACTGAGGTACAGAAATAACTCTGGCAGAAAGAAACCCAAACCAAGCGGTCCCCTCCCCTACCCTCCGCCAAGCCTCTCACCCTGTGCACTCAGCCCTGGAGGTCACAGGCTTTGATACAGGGGACTGCAACAAGCAGCTGCCAGCTGGAGAAGTCATCATAAATAAATATGATAAGACAGAAAAAAATAGCAACTAGCTTTTGTCAATCCTCAATACAATTTGTATTGCTGCAAGTAAGTATTTTGCTATTGATTTTGAGCTAGAGTCTTAACAATTAGCAGAGGGAGGAGGAGTTGGGTTTTTTTGGTTGAAAAGGGAGCATCAAACTTGAAGGTGAGAAGCTGAGAGCAATTTCTCTTTCTCTAATTTAACTAGATTAATATGTGAGGGAAAGGGTTAGTGCTTAAGCAGGTACATGCCACCCTGTGAAGCTGTGGGTGAGTACTGGTGAGACTGAGGATTGGATATTGTCCTGCAAATGTGTTTTTCAAGGAAGCATCCTTTAAAGACCTAAGTAGAGTGCTTGATATGCACTGGCTTTAAGCGAGTCCTTTAATGTACATTTAAACTATCTATGGACTCAAGTAAAGTCTCCAGAGGGGGCTAAAAGGTTTCACAGCCAATGTTCAAGCCCTGTTTTAACATTGTGAACAAGAACTAGAACAAGTCTGAATGCAGAGTTTTCAACCGTGTTTAATAAACAATGTCATTATTCCCTACAGCGGGACAACAAGCCTCGAGCCCCATCTTGACTCCGACTCTCTAGTTAGAAGAGTTTTTCAGAGCAGGAAGCTAACCTGCGTGCCATAAGCCAGCCTCTGCAGGTGACTTTTTCTCTCTACTGCCTTCACTAACCTCCTGGTTTAGGCACCTACAACTATCCCAGAGAAAATTTCAACCATGCCTCACAGAAGAGTAGTTTGAAAATTTTCGCTGTGTTCAATTTCCACTTTGTGACAAGATTATTAATGGAAATTTTACATTATATCAGTTGCAAGACTGATCCTGGAGGAATTTCATTAATAATATCTCCCCTTTAACAAAATTCATTACCATCTCTGCTTTAGCTGGTTCCTCACTTCCTTATAATTTTTGTACCAAGCTCTGTCTTCAGCAGATTAACTAGTAATTGCCTGGGTAATAGTATAGTAGATTTACTTCTCGAAACATATTTATTACTCAAACAAAGGCAACAGGTTAACCAGACACGCTGCATACCTGTAGGTATAGTCTATTCACCTTGACAGCTCAGTTTAAACTTTATAATTCTCTGTACCTATGCCTTTGTTCAATGTTAGATTATTACTCTGGAATTTATAAAGATTTACAACAACGTAAAAGTGCAAGAACTGTGTATGTTACTTTAAGAGAAAATGTTAAGTGGAGGAGAGCTATATTTTGCCAACAGATTGCAGCATCAGAACACTAGAATATGAAGTTATTTGCTGGTAGTGTGGCAGTGTAACAGAGAAGCATGTTGCCTACCCCCCCACACAGATTGGCAACCCATAAAAACTGAATCTTTGGCTGCACCATGGTTGTCATCCAGACTGCCCCGCTGTGCCCTGCAATCCTGCTGCACTTGCAGCAAGGGCAATGCTCACATCCTTCTCTCACCCTGCTCCTTTCACACGTCTCTCAGCTTTGCAGGGTAGAAGGCTGTCAGCACCATTTCCACTACACACAAAAACCTTAAATCGCAGCACTTTCTCACATCCCCTTCACTACTACATGAAGTACACAGCAGCCTGAGAAGACCTTGCATTACGGAAAGGTTTCACTTTGCATCGGGATAATACAACGTGGACAAAAAAAGCAGGCGTGATAGGTAGGACACAGATGAAGAATGAGGCTCAGATAGCCCAGAGGGGTCTGTGTCAGTGCAGACAGACCTGCGGTCGTAGCTTGCTCAGGAAGACCTGATACGGTTGTGAATGTGCTTCCTGAGCATGCTACAGCATTACAAAGAGCATGCCAGGGTATCAGGAGTATTTTTACAGAAATAAGAACTTTTTAACAGTGTGGCTATTTAGTCAAATGGAAAAAAAAAAAGGGAGGGTTAAATATGCCAAAATAACGTTGCAAAAAATGGAATTTGTACATGTTATCAAAAAATAGCGAATAACGTTAAAAAACAGACAGAGACAAAATAAGATGCAGCTGGCATTTCTTATCTTCAGAGTGCTTGACTTTGCAGCCTTCATACTGCAGGTTTTCCATGTGTAATTTCCCTGTTTTGTTTTAAGAACACTACAGCCACACAAAACGCATCACACAGAAGACTCATTAGCAGGGTTAAAAGTTTGTTATTATGTAATTTTACATTTTTATAGAGACTATCTTCTTTTTCTTAAAGTGTTTGATTACGTGTGAAAGCTGAAAAAATACCTCAAACAAATGAATCCACCAATAGCCTCCATTTTTTTATTTACAATTTTTCAGGGAGGAATGGCTGTAAAGGGGCTTTTCTGACTATCTGAAAGCAGCACTTACATGAGATTAATACACTTGAGATGTTCCACAGGACACAGATATGTTTAATTGGTTTCTCTTGACTGTAATCATTCTACCCAAGGTATTTTTTTTCAGAACATGAAAAATTACAGACAAAAAATCCAGTTTGTAATCATTGTACTGAACCATGCAGCAGTCCTCTGTTAATTTTCTATTGATATATTCTTTGCTCATTGGCTGAAAGTGCAGCTCTCTGTGAAGTTATAATATGAGCAAAAAAGTAAGAATAATTTCTACAAAGCAATGGCTGATACGAATGGCTGGCTAGACGCTGTGCAAACCTCCATGCTGGTAACTGCCACCAGCTGACTCAGAAACTGTCAAAAGCTTCTAATCTGCCACATTTTTGCCTCATTTGCTGCCACATTTGTGCTTAATGGTGAAATTTTGACAAGGCATTGCTGTGGCTTTGTTTCAATCTAGTTTATACACTGATCTAGCTATAACACAGCTTTGGCAGCTACTAAAATATACTTCATTCTCCCATATCCCCAGTGATTTTAAGTCTTCATAATGTTCAGGTCTTATCAGCCACTGAATTTCATCTTCTCAGATAAGTGAAACATTCCATTCCTTCCTGTTCTTTACCAGCAAACATTTCTTTTTATCATGATTTTCAAGCCTTCATCCTCAGAGCATTTACACTGAGGTCAGTGAATTTGTCATCTTTCCTTCTACAGAGATGCTCCTGCGCATCCTAAAAAAGACTACCAAATAGTTCTCAGAGGACAAAAGACACCAAAACCCAGCTAGGAGGATTTCTTTGCAAGGTCGTTATTCTAGGAAACTTCTTGCACAACATTTATTCAATCAAATTGTTATTGACTTCTCTTACCCCTTTCCCATCAAGACTGAAATATTAAAGTGGTGCAATAAAGTGAAAAATAAGAGTTGGTGTGTAAGGACTATTCATTTTAAAATGTAATAAAATATGTCAATAAAATCAATAAATGTTTGTGGGTTTTTCTGTCTATGGAAAAGATAAATATTTTATTGTAAATATAAAGAAGACAGTTGTAAATTTTGCTTGTCACTGCAAAGGCACAATGTACAGCATATTAACCTTTCAGCCTGTAAGGATTTGTCTGCGTGTTGGCACTAACTGACACTAGAAAATATCATACTTGTGTCAGGAAAAGAAATAATTCACTGCTGAATGCATGATGAGGCCAGTCAATGGGAAATAAAGTTATAACCACTTTCTTTTTAACATGTTTCTTAATTAGAGTCAGCTTTTAAAACTTTATAACTGAAATATTCATGACACAAATAATAGCCTAACTAGAAAGCATTTATTGAAAATGTTTTTTAGCATATTGTACAATGTTTGCAAAGCTGCTTAATCCTGTAATTGACATCAGGTCTTCTGCTGATTTTTTGAGAAAATTCAGCTCAGGTAAGAGATTTTTTTTCAGTCTTCTTTCAAGACACAAAACTGAAGAAAAGTGTATTCAAGAGGGATATTTGAAATAGCATGAAGGAGCCAAATCCTGTTAACAAATAATGAAAAGTGTGTTTAAATCCCATAAACCTCACTCAGTTTCTTTTAATGTTTATGAACTATTTACTGAAATAATAGTGTTTCTGTTAGCGATGAATGCAACAGTGAAATATTTCTTCTTTAAGGAAAAATATAAAAGGTAATGCTTTTTTCCTAATAAGATTTGTACTTAGTTACGGCATAGCACTGCTGATATTGGAGGTTTATAGCTGAGTAACAATAAGATTTTTTTAATGTTTAGTGACAGTGTGCCTAGCAGAAAGGATGGAATTGATGGATAGTCATGCTTTTTTGCACTGCTTGTTCTGTGACTCCATTATCTCTTTGGAGCACAGAATAAGGCTGTCTGCTAGGCACACATAATAAACCCAAGTTTACCGACATCAAAAAGGATGCTACGGTAATTTTATTCTGTACGCTCAGTC
The DNA here is from genome assembly GCA_013400615.1 of Syrrhaptes paradoxus. Taxonomy (NCBI): domain Eukaryota; kingdom Metazoa; phylum Chordata; class Aves; order Pterocliformes; family Pteroclidae; genus Syrrhaptes; species Syrrhaptes paradoxus. The sequence goes on from VZTO01021259.1 coordinate 32,219, forward strand.
CTCATTCCTCATATCACAGGGGTTTTAGGCATAGAAGTAATCGGGTTTGTGTGGTTTTTTTAAGGTTAGGTTAGTTCCCTAATTCCCAACTGACCTAACAGGAACAAAGACTTGTGCTGACACAGCACAAAGAGGAGGAGGTGTTGCAGGAAGGGAAGGAGTAAAAAATAAAGTCAACAGGCACTGAGATATAACAGTCTGTACCATGAAACTACAGCTTAAATCAGGAGCAGCTTAATTTCTCTAGAGTGGGGAATGAGCAGCAGCTGTAATTACCGCTTGTAAGTGCAAACACTCTCTCCTTCCCCTGCCTCAGAGAGGCTGAGCTGCTGTTGGCCATCTAAGACAATTCAGAGTTCCCTTGCCAGTGTAAACAGTTACATCCAATAATGACTCTCACTTCTTCTCCCTTTTTAAGAGGAATTTCTTTTTTAACCTACATCATCTCAGTCATCTGGTTTATTTCAGGGCTTTACGAAGGCAGAGACAAAACCGAATGGGGTGCAAACTGCAGAGCGAGCACAGAAAAGCCTCTTGTTAAGCTACAGCCCACAGACTTGTGTAGCTACAGGCAGGAATTCCAGGTGACAGATGCTGGACCAAGTGTCCCCAATGTCTCCAACTGAAAAGGGCTCCATGACAACCATATGTAGCTTTCCAGCATTTTTTTCCCACTCATACTCAGAACATCTTTCCTATTTTTATTTAAATTTTTCTGCTTTCAGAATTAAGCAGATTTAATGTCCTCACCCATTGGACAGTACTTGGCTTCTAAGATTTATAAGAGGATTTGGTGGCCTTTTACGACAGAGCCACAGCGCTGGTGGATAGGGGAAGGGCAACAGACATCATCTACCTGGACTTGTGCAAAGCTTTTGACACAGTCACACGTGACATCCTTGTCTCTAAGCTGCAGGGACATGGATTTGATGGAAGGACCACTCACTGAATAAGGACCTGGCTAGACGGCCGCAATCAAAGAGTTGTGGTCAAGGGCTCAATGTCCAAGTGGAGACCAGTGACAAGTGGTGTTCCACAGGGGTCAGTACTGGGACCAGTGTTGTTTAACATCTTTGTTGGAGACATGGACAGTGGGATGGAGTGCACCCTCAGCAAGTTTGCTGATGACACCAAGCTGTGTGGTGTGGTGGACACGCTGGAGGGAAGGGATGCCATCCAGGGGAACCTTGACAGGGTGGAGAGGTGGGCCAATGCAAACCTCATGAAATTTAACAAGGCCAAGTGCAAGGTCCTGCACGTGGGTTGAGGCAATCCCAAGCACAAATACAGGCTGGGCAGAGAATGGATAGAGAGCAGCTCTGAGGAGAAGGACTTGGGGGTATTGGTGGATGAGAAGCTCAACATGAGCCGGCAGTGTGCGCTTGCAGCCCAGAAAGCCAACCGTGTCCTGGGCTGCATCAAGAGAAGCATTAGCAGCAGGTCAAGGGAGGTGATTCTCCCCCTCTACTCTGCTCTCGTGAGACCCCACCTGGAGTACTGTGTTCAGATGTGGGGCCCCCAACATAAAAAAGACATGGACCTGTTGGAGAGAGTCCAGAGGAGAGCCACAAAATTAATCAGAGGGCTGGAGCACCTCCCCTATGAGGACAGGCTGAAAGAGTTGGGGTTGTTCAGCCTGGAGAAGAGAAGGCTCCGAGGAGACTTAATAGCAGCCTTCCAGTACCTGAAGGGGGCCTACAGGAGAGATGGGGAGGCACTCTTTATCAGGGAGTGTAGTGAGAGAACAAGGGGTAACGGGTATAAGCTAAAAGAGGGTAAATTTAGACTAGACATTAGGAAGAAATTTTTTACTATGAGGGTGGTGAGACACCGGAACAGGTTGGCCAGGGAAGCTGTGGATGCCCCATCCCTGGAGGTGTTCAAGGCCAGGCTGGATGAGGCTTTGAGCAACCTGGTCTAGTGGAGGGTGTCCCTGCCCATGGCAAGGGGGTTGGAACTTGATGATCTTTAAGGTCCTTTCCAACCCAAATCATTCTATGATTCTGTGATTCTATAATTTTGAATGAAAGACCTGGCTCTACTCTGAGGGGAGAGGGCAAATCTCCTGGGCAGCTATGAACGTGTCCCAAGGCACACACCTTATCTAGGTTTGGCCAGAGGCCTCCTGTAACCTAGTTCAGAGTTACACCTAGAGTGTTCAATGCATTCTTCACAAGCAAGTTTGGCACATGTTCTCATCTCTTTCCAGACAGTTTCATTTATTCTGTTCAAGCGCTGGCAACACTGACTGAAACATAGATAAAAAGTGAACTTTACAGCTATGCAAGAATACATGTCTTTTGCTCACTGTCACTTCTGAAGCCTGTACGAAAAATCACTTGCTATTGACCAGTAGAAATTTCCACTCCTATATGCTAAAGCATATGATAGCTTTTAGGTCTGAATAAATATTTTCTGTGCTCTAGGACTAGAATGAGTCAGATTTGCTCTATTTGAATTTGAAAGGCTAATTCATTAGCACATTACGCCTACATCAAAACATTAATCCTTGGAGGTGCTAAAAAGTCATCTGTCAGTTTTCTAGAATTTTTAGTTCCATATCATCTTTACCCATATTGCAGGAGAATTTTCTCTCATTCCTAAAATTATAGCTGTGTTTTGCTTTATTTGCAGGAACCCAGTATATCTTTCTCTCCATGTCTTAACTATGTCTTTTCTTCATTCTTAAGTGGTTAGACTGGACTGCTTCTTCAATTGGTTCTGTTGTGCAAGTCTCTATTGATAGACTGGTCAACACAGCAAAGACATAAGGATAACTCACTCGAAAGAGAAAATACAGGCATGGCTGCAGGAGGGCACAGAGGTAGTTCCCAACCCACCGCTGATACTTCAGCCTGCTCAGACAATTCTGTTTTCTCTCTGGCAAGCAGTTACATGCTTAGAGAGTTACAGCTACATTATTCTTTCGTTTTTCTTCCCTTTATCCTCAGATTCCTAAGGAAAGGAGAAATATTCCAGAGAATATTTATTTTCTCATTTAGCTAATTAAATGCCCTAGTGGATGTGCCATACACAGACCTACACATGCTCATGCAACAGTAAATCAGTAGCAGTATTAAAGAGTTTTCAGTATGAGTAGCTGGAGCATACTCAGTTCCTAATGAAGAGGATTTTATACATATATATATATATTTTTTAAGCTTGGTTTACTTTATCATCATTAAAAGCTGCAGCAGGCTTTACAAGCCTGAAGGACAGGTGAGCAAGGAGAAAGCAGACAAAAGACAATTTTTGAACAAGTCACTTCTGGCAGCATGGCAGAGGTTGATCTGAGAGGATAGGCAGAGGTGGAGAAGAGAAGAGCTGCGTGTGGTCCTAAGACAGCTTCTAGGACAGCCTTGTGCAGGTGCTGTGCAGGCAGCAGGTAACCAGCAGGAAAGACGAGAAATACTCCTGACACCCTTGAGATGGCAACGACAGGAAGAGAAGAAAGAGAAAGGAATGGAGGAAAAAAAAAGCTGCAGTTATGTTCGAACTTATGTTGAAGTTTGAAACCAGTAACAGAGATTTTATTTAATACAATAATAGAGAGACAGCCACAGGGATTTGAGAAGAGGAATTATGTTTCTGTGTCAATAGAAAGAAAGATTACTCTGGTAGCTTCATTTTGTAAGAATTGAAGGGGTAAGAGATTGGGAGCGTATTTGTGATAGTAGATTCAGAGCTCACATTTAACACATTAAGTTTAATAAACAAAACTAAAAATACCTTGGCACACATTCACCATAACTGTAATATATTTAGCTACTGAAAGTATTTGTTGATCCTTTCTCTCCCTCTCCCTTGCCCTTATGTCCACAAATGACAAAAATCGTTTCTTTCCAATTCTTTCTTAAGTGAGGAAATGTAATTGCTGTTGAAGATGCTGCCACCAGTATTGCTTTTCTTTAATCATAGAGAGACATTCAGGTGAACCCTTACCAATTGAATTTCAGAGTGTTTACATGAAACTTGATGTGGATGCAATTCATTTCTGTGTGTTGTAAAGACAATGGTTTTTATTCTTCAAAATGCAGCACATTTCCATATTTATCATTGTAAGCACAGAATTGCCTAAAGGCAACACATCTTTAATTAATTTTTACTGCAGTGTGAAAAGAATCCTAAATCATTAATCATTCGCCTTTCACTATATACTGAAAGAAAATTTTCCTATCCTGTTCTATAGACACACAAACACACACCATCTTGTTGAACTTGACTTTTCAACTACCTGGTTACAAATTGAGCCCCATTCAGCCTCTTGATCTAAGCTGATCTACCCATCAGACAGCAGTCCTCCAGTAAGGCTGGGGTAGTTAGAGTTACCAGTGACTGCCTAGCAACTTCTCCCATGGCTTATACCAGTTTCAACAGGCACAGATGCTGGATTAAATTTAACATCTAATGTACATTTTCTAGCTAATTGGTTTTAGGTTTCTTTCACCTTCCATATTTGGCTGACAATTGTTTCCTCAGCCCTACCATCCTTCTGTCGTCTATTATTTTCCATTACAAGAGGTGAATAAATAGCTTTCCATCAGAGAAGGCAGCTGTATTTCTTCCACATACATATTTTTTCCCTACATAAATGTCAGCATATAAGATGTTACACTTAGTAGTCTCCAGTAGGGCAGCTTAGATGAATGTACCTGATGATTCCATCTGCTGCCTAAACAAAGCCTGGCAAATCAATGTATTATACATTCCAAACATTGTATGAATAATAACTAATCTTTACAATAACTCTCTGCCACTGGCAGGCATTACTGGCTTCATCTGAAAGACGAAATAATGAAAAAACAGAGAGAATAAATTATGCCTCCAAATTACCTCTACTACTCGAGATTTTAAAGACTTTCTTAAGGAACTGGTAAACCTTACATGGTTAGGCAAGTAATTATTTGGTTGCCTAATCAAAATCTGGTCCATATAAGGAATTCAGGGTCATATGCAGACAGAACTGTATGCATACATTGAAATTCAAAGTGCCCAAAGCCATAGCATGCACCAATCTATGATCCTTAAAAAAACACCAGCTTCCATATGAAGCTGAAATTCTAACCTTACATTTCTTTTTTTTAATCTTTAATGTTATTGATGTATCAAGTATGTCTGAATATCCTAAAATTCTGCTGCTCTTGGTAAGCATGAGAAGTTAACTAACTTTTCCATACCTAAGCATGATCAGAATCAGAAAGCAGGCATCTCTGCCCCGGTTACACAGGCAAGGTCCCATTCACGGAAGCAAATTTATGTCAAACCTTTGTGCTGCATTTTATACCCAGGGTGAGAAATTTTTACTCAGTGAAAACTTACAGGTAATCCAGCCAAGGAGGATAGTCCACACAGTGAGCCACATGATCCATAACTCCTATGAAACAATGCAGAGAGATTCAGTTTCACATCAAAGCCAGCTGAATATGTTGTTCTGACAATTTTTGACAAGTGAAAATAAATCTCCCTAATGCTGAAATATAGTCTTCATTTGTATGTTGCAACTAAGTACACAGCTATATTTTAACATTTCTTAATCACTATTTTTCCGAACTCAGCATTTTCCTTACATTTCAAGCAAATTCACAATATAAACTATAGTGTCAACAGATTTTAATAACACACTGGATAATTTCTATTTCCAGGTAGCATTAACACTCTTGCTTTAAAATTATCTTCTGAACCACAACGGGAGATTCTGAAAACCATCCTCTGAATATGCTCACAAGCTTGTGTAATATACATACACTTTACCCTCAAGGTTAACATTTTAGGGTTAAATATCAGAGGAATCATTTCAATGATGACACAAAAATGGAGACATAACTTTCTGCTAGCATACAGACTGTGGCAGATATTAGCTTTTCTTTATCTTCACTGTTAATATTTGCTGTGTGCTACATCAACAGATTCAGGCAGATAATTTCTGAAAGCTATTGCTAATATGAAATGCTACTCTTCTTTCTTAGAAAGACTGTCAATACTGGATAAGCAATAAAGAGATTAACAAAGATAAGAAGAGGTTTTTGTTTATCATATGGTATTTATAAGTCACTAAGTATACTACATCACATTAGCTTCTACTTATATATAACTTTCTGTGAAGGCTACTCTTTAAAAGTTGATATGCCTTCTGTGAAGGCAGCTCTTGAAAAGGAAATCTATATGATCTTGGCATCTGAAACGGATTAGAAATACATTTAAAGCAGACTACTCTTTCCCCATACCTCATGGGTTTATGATGGCTTTTCCTCAGACAAACATGCTTCTGATTTTGTTTGAACATTGAAAAAAATTTTTTTTAAGTTTTTTTTTCTTTCTCTGTGATGGTAGCATTCTTTTGTATATTCATACATATAACTGGATAATGTATTGTGTCTCCAGACTACACTTTTTATATTTTCAAATTATATACAGTTCGAAAAAAAATTGCTGTAAAATTGCTGCTTCATAACAAGAAATAATTCCTTGTATGTGAATAAAATTGCGAAAAAGTCATCTCCACTTAGTAGTTAGGGGCAGATAATTGTTTAACTGAGATCAAAATAAGAATAACCACATCATATGGCACCTTGGATCAGATCAGCTCTATGTCATTTAACATAATCCTTTATGTCCAAACTCCAGATCTTAAAACCTGTACATCAGTTAATTAAGTAAAGCATACAAGGTCCTGAAGATGAAAGTTTCTAGAGCTGTCTGAAATTATAGAACACAGCTTTGAAGTATAATAGAATAAATAAGAGATCATAAACAGGAAAAAAATCCTCTTAAATTGTGTCATAGAATGGGTCAGCTCAGCAGGAAGTATCGTTTGTCTGTGAGACGGTTTAAAGCCTGCTTGCATTACTTACGTTCAAGCACTGATGATTTAACTGATTTTTCTGTGCCTTAGATTTCCATAGCACTTCTTACAAAACTACATCACCACCAAAGAAAAGTATTTTTAAAATGTTAAATATACTTTCATGGTGCAGGTTTAAGAATAACCCATTTAGGTCTGTTGTAGCAAGTGCAGCAACTGGCACAGCAATAGTCCGGCTGTTATTCTCAGCTCTGATATTTTGCCAGTTTTTTGGACTTTTAACCAAGAAAAGTTTAAATCATTTTAATGAACTCCTGAAATCCTTAATGTGGCTTGTAGTTGCACTTCTTGGTATTTAGCAACATTCAGATTTTGAAATAAATTGCCTTTAAAACATGTATAAGTAATTAAAAAAATAATTTAATTATTTTGCTCTGCTCTTGTTTTGTTTTTTTTTCAGGAAAGCTTTTTTGCCTTTCATAAGAGAAATGCTTGAAGCTCTTACATGATTTATTATTTACATTATAATAGCATGTAGGTATAAAAGACAAGAATGAACTCTCCCTTTCCCAAGCAAAAAATAGAATACTCATAAACCATAAGACAGGTTGAATTCAATAGAATTACAAGAGTATCAGAACAGTCAAACAACATTTTTGTGCAGTATGATATTTAAACAGTTTGTAGATAAAAATACATTTGATGAAACATAATTAAAGAAGACTGAAATCTGTCATGTTAAATATTGTAGTACCTGTAGTTTACTTTTTACTCAGGAGTATTTTTTTCCCCTCAGCACGAATTTAAAGGGATGAAAAATAATAACTCCTGCTACAACTTTGTTAAAAAACAGAAGAAAAACAACCTGAGCAACGAATAAAACCTGAATTTTGAAACAAGCAAAGATATCCTTCTCAACATCTATAACAGAACAGGTAACAAAGGATAAAAGTTAAAAGATAGAAACTCCAACTGCACCACTGAATTCTTTCAGAAGATTGTCATCATCAGTGCCTAGGTACCAGCCTAGGTAAAACAGGGTTCTCTTTAGAAGAGTCCTCTTCAAATATAAAAATCAAATCATGACACAGAGGACTTAATTATTTACTTTTAGTATGGCAGAGGACACATACTTTTAATCTTGGAGATTTTAATGGGTCAGTCAGTCTGTCTCAGCACTAACAAAGTCTCTTTCATTATGGCAGTCATTTTACATATCACAAATTCATCTTCTCAACACCAGGTTAGGGTCATTACCTTGAGTTTTTTTATCCATGTTTGATGGATGGGAAATTATACTTGTGATATAACAGATCTGAAACACTGACACTGAAAGGAAAGAATGCACATTTTTGCTCCCTCATATTCATATTTGCTCCTCCATTTTGCATCTCATATTTAGTCAGACAGGGTTTAAAATCTCGTTGTTCAACCAATAATAAAGAACAGACACATGTTAGTAGAAGTTGCTCCAGAAAGGGTCCCAGTGGAGCTCTTTAGCCACCAGACCCAGCATACTGAAGGGACACAACAGGAAGACAGTAGTAGGTGTAGTGTTGTGAGGAGGGAGCAAATAGAATATCACGGAATTTATAGAATAATCTCTCTTCCTTATCTCCCCTGTCTCTTTTTTCTGATTTAAACAGAAGCTATGATGACATAAGAAATTCATGAATAGAGGGGAGATACAGGAAAAAGGGACTGCCGACTTCACCTCATGGACAGTCTTCACATAAGAGCAAGATAAGGCTGTTTTGGCAAATATATTGGAGGAAATAAGGAAAGGTATCTGGGCTAATAATAGTGATTTAAAAGTTCAGGAAGGAGCTGCCTGAGGTTTAAAAATTCCGTCATTCAATTAAATGCTAAACGATCACTGCAAAGGAAAGCACTATCAAAGCTGGAAATTATTTTTAGGCCTCAACAAGGAAAGAAAAACATAACCCATAAACTTTACTTCTTGCTAAAGCTAGCAACCTATGTAATTACTGAATAGATTGACACAGAACAATTGGCTTTCCAGAATCTGCTCAGAGTATACAGCAACCTCGGCCTCAACCTAAAAATAGATGTAAAGAGCCAGCCATCAGGTCAGCAAGTTTGGACTGCCTTTTGCCATTGTCTCCCATATCTTGCTATGAAAACAGAAGAGTTGCCACTTTAGGAAGGACTACAGCTCTTTTAACATTACAACCAGTTCTATGTTGCACAACACACTATCAGTGTTTCTAGTGTAATAACGTATTTGGGAATAGAGCTTCAGAGGCTCTGTGAACAAAGGGGATATTCAAGGCTCTAAGGGTAAATGCAAATGAAACAAACATTAATTTTTTCCTTTTTTTTTCTCTTTATGTGCAAAGTCTGAAGGGCTGCACTGGATGCAGATAAAGGAATTGCTTAATGCTTATCATTTATGTACAAGTTTTGCTGGATTACGACCTTGGAAAACACAACTGTTTCTATAACTATTTCCCTCTCTTAACTTCTTACAACTTAATACAAGTGATACTACACTCATATTCATGCTCATGCAGTCAAAAGTATTTTTGCAGTGAGGAGTACTGCATTGAAGAGCTAGGTTTAAAGTTCTACATAGGAGGGACTTAAATTATTGATTCACACTCACCTTGAAACTATTCAACATCACTCGGCTCGCTCTCCTTGTTTTTCGAAAAGAAGGAGCCCAGTACAATGTAACTTACACCACTGCAGTAAAACTGTCTTCAACAAGCCACCATCCCAATCCAGTGACTTCTCTGACAACTCCTTTTTCAGTACTTAACTGAATTATATAAGAACGAAAAATATAAAATGGAGTGCATCCCTGTCCCTATTTTCTATGAAACACATATTTTTTTTCTGATAGTCCAATGCAGAGGAATTAATATCAGAGATAACATTTCATAACTATGCCATTTTATCTGTAGGAATAAAATCCTAATACTTAAACCATTCTATATGAAACTCAGCATTAATTACTTACCAAAATGTCAATACTAACTACTTAATGAACTATTCAAAATGGCATCTCACTAAATGTAATGTGATCTTTAAGATCTAATTCAGCTATGCCCTACTTCAAGATGAGTGGTGTCACTGCTAGGCTACGAAATTTATGCTTTGTTACACATGTACTCTCTCACCATCTACTTCTCCCTATTCTCTGATCTTGGCACAACTCTCTCTCCTGAGGTGTCTATTTTTTCATCCCTTGGTCATCATTTATAGAATTTTTTCCATAATACTGCTTCGCTTCACAAAATGTAAATCTTACAGCAAGCCAATTCTATCTTATTTATAAGAAGAATAATAAATCATTTCCTAAGGGAATAACCGGACTTTCTGATACACACTCAGTGCTGTGTTTTACTTCAACTACAAGTTGTCCATTTCATTGCAGAAATATCTGAGTCGAGTTGTAAAGCAAGAAGTTTGCTGATGATAAGAAACTGGGAGGAGTGGCTGACATGCCAGGAGGCTGTGCTTCCATCCAGCGAGACCTAGACAGGCTGGAGATTTGGGCGGGGAAAAATTTAATGCAATTTAACAAGAGCAAGTGTGGAGTCTTGCATCTGGGCAAGAACAACACCAGGTTCCAGTATAAGTTGGGTACTGACCTGTTGGAGAGTAGTGTAGGGGAGAGGGAC